>JAQGBX010004449.1:0-15349 GCA_034698745.1 Megaphyllum sjaelandicum | reverse complement strand
CCATAAGTGGATTGGAATGACAGGTTCTACCACCTCGGTGGTTGCGTTTAAAGATTCCCTCCACCATACTTGCATTATCAGACAAATTAAATTTTTCAAATTTTTCTCTGAGTCAACTCTCTAAATCACCATAAGACCACAGCGCGGTGATTATCCCCTAAAGTTCCTAAACTAAACTACTGACTGTGGGGTAATGAATTGATTTGGAGTTCCGAGGAATTGATAGTGTCTCCCTTGTCACTGTTTTGTGTGTTGTGTGGATGGGGTCTCCCAGAATTTTGAGGATGTGCACAATTCTGAAAGGGCGCCTCTTTCGGATGAGAGTTTAAACCATGGTCCCATGTAGATCCCGTTTGATCTCTGCACGTTACAGATCACTCTTGGGGGCTCGAAAGTCATCATTCGTAGGCAAAACTCCCAAGTGGGTGATGCTGGCACATCCCCTGGCATTTGTGTGTAGCCTCTTAGCAGAAATAGACCAACGTTAAAAATTCACAAGCAAAACAAACATAAACCTCCAACTTCAGTGGAAAGAGTTCTGCTTACGTGTTGCCCACAGTATCACAAATCTCTGTCTATATTAACCATTAGCTGAGTGGTTAATCTATCAGTCTTATTTGCAGGAGAGCCAAGTTTGCATCCTGGGTTGAGGCTGTCCTAACTTAATTTTCTGAAGTTGCCTTTAAGCGTATGTTATTGTCCACGACTGTTTCTTTTGCTTGTGTCGATAAGATTCATACGTTTTTGAACCGGCTTCAATCATGCATGTCTGCTGTTGTCATATTGGTTCGTATATCATTTACTAAATCATTCTTTGGATTGCTGTGTAGTTTTAATATTGGCATATGTCGATCTGCACACAAAGGCTAATCACCAACGCCAGGGGATGTGACAGTGTCACCTATCTGAAAATTTTGAATATTGTCTATGAAGGGAGACTTCCACACTCTCCCATCAAGGGGGACCCAAGAGAGCCACCGAGATCTACACGGGACTTCAGTTTAAACTCTCATCCGAAAAACTCACCACTTAGACAATTTTTTCACATCCTCAAAATTCTCACCGACATCGACCGGGGAGAAAACCCTGCAACCTAGGGTCGAGAGGCTAGCACGTGACCACTCATGCATTCTTGAACTCCAAAAGATCACTGCTGTTTACCTTGGCACTTGAAGATTTTGATTTAGCATGTGATGACTTGCGCATTATGTTGGAAAGATGCTCCATGTTGATCTTCCACAATTTCTGTTGGTTACTTGATTTATAGCTTTGCATTAATTTTATTAATTTAAGGGCCCGAAAACCAATGCTGTCACTTGCATACGATGCTTGGAAACTGTAGAACTGATGGTAGCCATGGGAACGAGTGTTGGTGTTGTAGCCATCTTCCAAATACCACTACATGGAACTTTACCAAACAACAATTCAAATCAGGTAAATTATTTAGCATGCATTAGCTTCAAGTTTCCCTGGAGCAAACATAAACAGGTTATATCTTTGGCTGACTATCTGCAAAGAGTTCTACTATTCATAACTCTCAATCTTCCATAGACTGCTAACATGCCATTTATGACTAGACAGAAAATGTTGCGATTATTTCAGATGGAAAAATACATGCTCAATGGGTTGCACATTCATCCAACGACATATTTGGAGTGGAGCAGGAATGGGATGAAGCTGTTTAGCGGTGATGAAAGCGGAGTTGTGGCCCAAACAGATATTGATTTCTCAATGGTAAGTGATATGTGAATGATCACTACCGAGCAAGGTGACTAAGTGGTTTTCCACAACTCCATTCCCCCAGACAAATGCTGAGATGGTTCCTATGGTACCATGGCCGCATTCCGTTTGCATCCCATCCTAGTCCTTGTTTTTGTTTAGGTTTTTGCCCAGCCACGCGTCGTTAAATATTTCACTATCATAGCATGACTCAAAGCCCGGGTAAATGGGGAGGGTTGGGGAAAGCAACGTCGAACTACCCTGTGAATATGTCATCGATAACTTCATCGCCATCACTTCGATTGGAGGAAGTCGGCATATAAAGCGCCGAAGGTCGGCCATAACTTGAACGGAAATTAAATAATGATAAATGTCATCAGAATAGTCCATTTATGAAAAATGCTGTTCAGGAAACTGCAACAATGGAATCAAAAGCACATCAAAATTCTTAAAACTATTAAAAAATCTGGAACATAGTCACTAAAAGGCAACATTATTATGACATTAGCTGTAAACAAATGCATTCATGAATTTTCCGTAAGAATTCTTTTTTCTTACGCAACACTAAGCAGATTCGTAATTGTGCCAGTAGCACGTGTTTTAAATTATTCCATTGACAAAATTTACCTGATGACACATTCTTCTAGTCAAAGATTTGATTAAAAATGCATGAGGTTTTGACAAGTCAATTCTCATTAACAGTAATCAGAATATTGAAACAAAATTACAATTCATATAAATTCCTTGGCCATTATAATGCTATTGTGCAATTTTGTCATCAAACAGCATTTGTGCAAGTCTGCGATATTGCTGAAAGAAAACCAGGCCATCGTACAGTTAGTTTATGAACAGAGACTGTTACTGGTCTCAACAAGACATCGGACAGTTCTCTGGACCAATGACAATCAAGTACAGCAGGTGGGCCAAAAAGAAAGGAAAAGGTATTCAACTTGAGACCACTATTTGAAGACATTTATTTCAAATTCAGCACTTCCAGACATGCTTACCATGCATTTTTTCTAGCTTGGGCAACTTTGGCGCCTGCTTCTGCACCCTGCCAGAAAAGCCAAATGAAACTCTGATACTAGCTAGCCGCCCAGCATTACGCCTATGGAAAGCGAACATGAACGGAAAAGTTCTGGAAACTTTCATATTTAAAAACAGCTTGCTGCAGGAAAATCAAATTTTAAGCATCTGCTCGGGGCTCAATTTAACGCCAACAGCATCCATCAGACCTGCCGAGTACCAATTCGGCCTCCTGCATAACTTTATGGATAACTACATATTGACTTTCAATTCTGGGACAATTTATATGCTCACCGTCAGTGAACCCACTATCGTGAAAAGGTTTGATGGATTGGATACAGTGATTTCGACGGCATTGAATGGCGACGAGATGTTTGTGCTCTGCGGACCACGTAACATTATCAGGATATCTTGTTCGTTAGATCACACAATTATTCAGCAGAGTATGTAATTTCTTAAACACTTGTGGGCATTGAAATTTCAACTGAATGAGTAATCACTTAGCTTTGTCCTCTATCTTTGTTGACAGATCTTGTCAGAGAAGAGTCCTTCTTACCATCTCTTAAATTTATGCCAAATGTGATTAAGGAATTGGAATACAAATTGAAAGAGACATCAACGCTCATGAACTCGTCCATTTTTGGAATGATGAAACCGATAATGACACAATCAACTGGAATGGGATATCCAGCAGAGTCCGAGAAGCAGAACGGTGCATTGGACTTAAGGATTAGCGTGTCTTCGATGCAGATGCAACCCAAAGCATGGACACATTTATCAGGAACCGTGGACCAAGGTGAAGACGACCTCGTGAAGCTCAGCGAGAAAAATACGGAAGATGAATGCCCTATTCTCACTACCGTAGAGGTGCTGAATAACAGGCACTCGTGGGCACCTCTTTCGGACAGCGAAGATGATCCTGATGATAGTGGATTGGGAATAGTATTTGAGCAGCATGTCCGGAAAGGGCATAATGGCAAGAAAAGGAGCTCTTCCTCTTTGCATGTTCGCCAAAAGATCAACAATGCTGATTCCTCTTCCACGGACAGTGTGGATCCTGCGTAAGTGGAATTTTAATATTTTGTGGTGCCGTTGTTAACTGATTTACAAAACTTTAATTTACATTCAGTGTTAAAATTGTCGACTATCTTCAAATTCTAAGCGGCTATTCAACGCACGTTCTTGAGTTATTCTCTACATACATACTCGGCTTTATATCACCATTGGCCATTGTTCCCACAGCTGATGATTTGCCACTAAGACACTTATGTGACATGATGCTGACATATGCACTCATGTGATGATTGCAAGTTGGTACTTGCGTCAATAAGTGACAAAGACGATTTTTGTTTACTGACAATGGACTAGAACAGTGTTTACCAACCTTTTTAACTCTGTGGACCGGTGAAAATTGAAAAATTATTTCGGGGATTGGCAAAAATTGGAAAATATTTTGTGAACCGATAAAAATAGGAAAAAATATTTTGAGAACCAATGGAAATAGAAAAAATATTTCGCGAACCTGTGGAAATAGGAAAAATATTTTGCAGATTACTATGCCAGAATTACGAACCATTATTTCTCTAGTTTTTTGGTAGTAGTTTTAAAATCTAATATTACAAGCTGAAAATTCTATGTATATTCAAATTAATCAGAAACTGAGAGGACCTCTGAACTTCTTTGCGAACCAGCAGGAATTTTCTGCGCATCGCTACCGGTCCTGGTCCATGGACACAGGGTTGAGGAACTCTTGTCTAGAACAAAGCCTGTTGTAAAACGAGTATGCCTTGAAAACTGCGTGAGATAATGTAATAGAAAGTTGTTTTTCTCATAATTAGGCCTACTCTATTGAACAGCAAAGCAAATTAGTTAGAAAATACATAATTGTGTATTTTTAAAAGTTTTTAAAAATCCCTGACAATATTTGAATGGATTTTGCATTTATGTCTTGTTTTAAAGCTGTTTCGAATGTACGAGTTGCCAGCAGTGAAACGAGAATTAGATTATGATTTCCATTGAACAATTTCTCATTGATTTGCAGAAGTACGGACGAGCCTTCACCCGATTCCTCAGAAGTTCCAGAAACGGGAAGCTCTGACGAAGAAGTAAAAGAGGCTGTAACTCCTGGTTTTGATTTGTTCAATCGAGTGGCGGCGTCCTCAAACAGTCGCGAAGAGAAAGAAATTTTGTTGGCTCAAATGCTGGATCTGAAGGAATTGCTACCAGAAGAACTTCAGAAGCCAAAAGAAGATGTCAACGACGTGTACATTAATTGTGGTTTCCAGTCCACTTTTGATACACATAACGTAAGGATGGATTTTGCACAACAGGACATTGTCCATGAAGAACCGATCCAAGAGCACGTTGAAGAAGATGTGAATCAATCAAATGTAATGTCCGCTGAATCCAGCTTGGAATTCGACATTTATCGAACGAATTTCTCAAATTGTTCGAATGAGAATGACGAAGACGATATCCCGAGTCACTTGAACTCCGATTGCAACTCTTATCTGAGCTACGGCCCACCGTCTGGCAGTTCTAACATGAACAGCATGAATTCTTTGGGTGGTCGTTCATTGGATCCACCTTTAAGACTACACTCGTTATCCTTAAATTCTCAGCAAACTACCTGCAAAGTTCTCCCTGAAACCGACGATTTGCGCCAAAGATCAATCTCCCATAGCCCGCAACCCAGTCTGAACTCTAATGATGGACAGAATGACAAGCTGGAGATGAAATACAACGACTTCTGGGTTCAACACAAACCGCCAGGATACATACGCAGCTTGGCTGTGTGCGAACACTACATCGTGTGCACGGATGTCAAAGACAATGTGTATTACAGCTCCTTCCAGGGCCTGGGTTTCGAATGGCACCGAACTGAATATCTCGCCAATCAGGTAGGAAAGTTTCCATTGTTGATGTCGATTCGTGCGATGGATGCAATCGATGACTTTCATAATTTCGCGTCTGCAATTTGTTTATGAATAATTTTTCTCATCAAATATTTGTTTTTAAAAAATGTTTTATTTCTAATGGGGAAATTACTTCTTTTTTCACTGAAAAGCTTTACTTACATGTACAAGTTTAAATTATTTATAATTTATAATTTATAATTTATAATTTATAATTATAATAATAAAAAATCGGCTACATGGATTTTAATGAAATTTGTTGTAAAAATTCTTCCATCATTACTGAACATATTTCAACATTAAAACATATGTTTCAAAAAAGTGCACGTGAACAAAAAATTCGAAAGCAGAGATGGACTCCGAGGAGATACTGGCTCAACAGTTGTCTGTTGTTCGTTTAAGATTTGGTTAAGGTCTAAGTAATGTCCACACGTTGCTATGAGTGGATTTAAATGTTCAGAAATGGTCAAAACTGTGAGAGATGTTCAGAGAAGTGGACGCCCAGGGTCTGTCAGAAATGCATTGGCTGACTGCATTTTTTTGAGCGAGGCATACACTTGCTGCCAGGACGATGGGACAAATTCATCTCCCAAAATAATTTTATTTTTTTTATAATAATAGATGACGCTTACATGTATTTCTGTACCAAATTTCATTAAAATCCATACAGGCGTTTTTTAAATGATTTCTTATTATTTCATTTCAATCAAGCTTGGTATACTTGTATGCAAACAGTGAATTTACATAATGCAATTAACTGCTTCGGTAAAATTTTGATTTACACGTACATGTACATAACGATTTGTTTGCTTAACAGATTTGCATCTCGCCTTCTGGCAAGCGCGTCTGGCGCATTTATCGCAACTCGGCATATGCCCTGATCGAGCCATCTGATCAAGGTCCTTTTGGAAAGAATTGGGTTGAAGTTGATATCAACATTAAACACATTTCTGTCACCGACTCTGGCATCTGGTAAGCATGCAGGAAATTCTGAAATCTTTAGAAGATTTAGATTTTACAACTCGGTACCCTAAAGTCAGCAAATAAATCCCACATGGTAGGAGGTCTCGACCGAATTTCAGGAGAATGCTCCTACGTCAGTTGCGATCGGCTTTATGCATCATTGCTAAATTGAATTTGTAACAAATCTGAACTATTTTAGGAAGATTATTCCATCGCCTAATCGCATGCAAAAAGAAGCAAAAGTAAGCATCCGTCGTAGCACGGAGCACGATCAAGGATTTAGAATGGTTATGCCTACTTCTAGAGTGATTATTAGGCACGAAAATATGGAAAACGAGGTGCAAATTGCAAGGAAGCTTAAAGCGTTTAATAAGCCCATCGATAAAAAATCTTCTCTGACCCTTAATGAATTCCAATTTAAAGAGTGAAGCATCTCTGTCACACCCGCTGAATGTGAAAATTTCCCCTAACAAATCTGGCTGCTCTCCGTTGGACCATTTCAAGATCCTGAATTTCATTCTCCCTGTGAGAGTTCCAAATAGGAACGCAGTATTCCAACATATGACGACGAACCAGAGCTGCGTAGCCAGTTCCTTTACATTTTCAGGACATTCTTTGAAAAATGCGTTCGGAGGCATGCCTTTAACTGAAACTAACAGGTTAAATTCATCATTTTTAATTGATAAATGTGAGGTAAATACCAGGATAGTTCCTGTTTTCCTTCAACGCTTTGTTCCTATACTCCCCGAAACAGACGTACATGTGGTTCTAAAAGGTTAACCAAAAAGATGATGCACTAAAAACAAAGATGCTACCTGGTGGATGCTGTTATTTATATATCATGCTAAATTTGTATTGGCAAATTCTCACGCATTACTTTTTCTGTGATTAGGTACGTGACTCAGGATGGTTGCGTTTTTGCTCAGACCAACATAGACGACGATCCGGCAGCACACAATCAATCCAGGCTGGTCCCTTTCACTTCCAAGATTGCACAAGTTACGTGCGCGGAATTAAGCGCTTGGGCATTGACGGTGGACAACGCACTGCTCTGTCGCTTAGGAATAACCAAGGAAAATCCCATCGGAAGCGAATGGACTCGTGTTAGGTAGTGAACCACGAGTGACATTTTGTGATGTCCGCATACATTGTTAATTTTTTTCTCCATGATTTCCAGTTTTGAGGCTGGTACTGGCGGTATTTTGGCAGTTGCATTAGGAACTAAGAGCACAGTGTGGATAATAGATAATGCATTTAATGTGTGGTTTAAAACCGGACTGAAGCCAGACTGTGCACCAAAAGGGACGTATGATAAATGGTGGCAGGTGAGTACAATTCTGAGGTAATGAACATCCAAAACATCTAAACATCCGAAAGCAATCCGAAGGTATAATTTAATTAAATTCATTCAAGTATCTGTTACGTTATACTGAATCGTGAAAACATAAGATTCTTTTCCATTTCCAAAATTGCTGTTTATTCAAGATGTAAGTCAGTGTTTCCAAACCTTTTTACCCCTGCGGACCGGTGAAAATTGCAAAAAGATTTCACGGACCTGTGGAAATAGAAAAAATATTTCGCAGACTACTAAGCAAGAAGCACAAGCCATTAATTATACAAGTGTATAAATAGTGTTTTTTTGTAGTAGATTTAAAATGTAATATTATAAGATCAAAGTTCTATAGTTATTCAAAATAAACAGAAACTGAGCGGACCTCCGAACCAGCAGGGAATTTCTGCGGACTGGTAACAATCCGCGGACCCAGGGTTGAGAAACACTGGCGTAGGTCATTTTCTCAGACCATTAATTTTTAAATTAATCTTTATGCCCCAGATTTTCAAAATTTGAACTTGGAACGTGATAAATGAAATGTGTTATAAATACATCACTATTAACTAATGATGGCGATACAATTTAAAACGAAAAATGGCATCACGGAATTGTTTACCTAAGTAAAATTTTGTTTGCCATTACACATAATTACCATTCTCATTGCCTTACTAGGTGCAAATCAGTGATTACATCTACCAGAATGTTTCAACTTTACAAAACATCACTTCAACACTAGTTTGCAGTTTAAATCCAGAACAGCTGACGTCCATGTTGAACAGGGGAATCCCATGTGTGGCTTCCATAGATTCTAGAGGGGCTTGGATTTACAACGCTCTCAACCACCAGCTATTCACTAACCAGAGCGACATACGAGGTGATTTAAGTGTTAAGTTGGTGCTAAATCTTATACCTGCAATTCTAAAAATTGAAAAAATACTTTGTTTCACGAAGTAGAAATTAGTCACCGCTTTTTGTCTCGGACACTAGAGGATACCTGTACTATCCTAGCTGTTTAACGTAGAACTACATAGTATATATTAATGGCGCCATCGTCAAAATTTAACAAACGAGACCATCATCCGATTTTTAAGGAAAGGTGTTAAAAATGTCCCATTTTTCGGACATATCCTTGGAACATTTAATCGGATATTTATGTGAAAATTCCATCGGACATATTTATGAAGATTTATTTGAGCATTTTTTTTAATCATTTAATCGGACATTTTCAGGACATTTCAGCGGCCATCCTAAACTCCATAACTTCCTTCTTTAATGACGGAAAGACGTAGTTTTATGTCAAAAAAGTTAAACGAATGTAGATGGTATTAATTGTACGTGGCATTTTCTAAATAATATCCCATTACTTGTTGGGAGTTTAGCATTTTAATTATCCAGGGAATTTAAGACACTTATGATGTTGTCAAATTGTTGTTTCTCCAAATTGGCGGGTTTAGTATGTTTTCTTTGATTTAATTTGTAATATAAAAATGAAGCCCTAGGATAAATTGGCATCTTTTTCTCAACAAAAGGTCGTCACTGGAGCCGTATTAACATCACCAGTAAGGGGTCAAATTCTGCCAAATGGAAATTCATGACGGCATCCGGTGTCTACCGTCATCATGGTAAGTAAAATTTCACCAACGTAGCAAGTTCTACAAAGTGTTTTATAACCACCATCGAAAACGTCTAGCACATTTACTAATATTTTAACCTTATCTTCAGGAGGAGTATTTATGTGGCAGCCCGGATCTAACAACATTTTTTGTCTTACTCCAACATCATTGAGAGGATCGTACGTGAAGTTGCCAGAATCTAGTTCAAAAGAAGGCCTCAGCCTGCAATGCTTGTCAGCCTCTCCAGAAAGTCTCTGGCTATTGACCAAATCGGGATTAATCTACATACGCAAAGGCATCGCAGTTACTGAGCCTGGAGGCGAGGAATGGGAAAATCTGGACTTGACACAGATCGGCAAGTAACATAAATTTGCCCTCATCTGTCAAAATGCGTTTTGGATGTTTGGCCCATTTAATTGTTTTCAAACCAAGATTTGTAAAAAATTAAGTTTACAAATGGAGATTTTAAGATCATTTTAAAAATTCTTCCACAAACATAATCAGTTTATAATTGATGTTGTCACAAAAGTATCATCGAATACGTTTTACTATTTCCAGCCCATCATAAACTTGTCCACATTTCATGCGGTTCAAACTTGGTTTGGGCGTGTGACAGCAAGGGTACCATACTTATGCGTATCGGCAGCCTTCAAGCACCATCCATCCACAGTTTGCAGCCGGCTTGGGTCGTTGTTGACGACACTGTCACTGGGTCGGCGATGCAGCAGTTCACTTTTGTGAAGGTCTTTGTGGGGCCTCTAGATTACACAGTGTGGGCCATCGACAGCAAGAACAACGTTTTTGTCAGAGAAGGAATCTTTCCTGAACTGCTCATCGGTCTTGGCTGGGTTCCAGTGTCTGGAATTCAAGCCACTAATTTGGCTATCAGGTTAAACTTAAGCTGTTCTTTAACTGTTGCCCTCAAATTTCTCTTTCCATTATTGACCGAAGTCTTTTCATGTCATTTTCGAAGTGAGCATGCCGTGTATGCATTGACGCCCTCTAAAAGGATCTACAGGAGATACAACATCTCTCGCAATAACTACATCGGCGATTACTGGATGGAGTTACCTGGCCAAGCCGAGCAGCTGTCGGGTAAGGCCAACAGTTTGAAATTGTGATCTAGCTTTCAGTATTGAAACAAACCACCTTTCCATTCAGAGGCTGTTTACAACATTGAGCAGTCCTAGTACAAAATATTTGAATTTCTTACAGTGTCGGTGGACGATAAGTTGTGGGCATTGAACATCCGCCACCAGCTTATGCAACACGAGGAATATGTCTTACTTAAGACAGGGAAAATAGGAAGAGAAAAGCACGAGGAACATCCAATCGGCAATTTGCTATATTCAACGTGTAGTGAAGAGGATTGGGAATTGGTCGATCCATAAAAGCAGGTTTGGAGAATAATCATGAATGTTTCATGGTACTGCATTCAAATAAATGAAGGAAGTACCGAACCCAGTCGGCAAAATCCAGTGATAGAACCATCGTTTCAGAATTATGAAAGCCGTGTATAAATATTTGCTAAGCAAGGATGAAAAAAGTAAAGCTCATGCTAAAAAGCAGAGAAAAAATTCCTCCCCAAACGAAAAATATAAACATAACAGTCAGAAATCCAATGGATCCCTTTAAAATAGCTTCTGGTAAAGACCATACACTCGTGTCCAAAAGATAAGCATAATTATACATGTATATAGCATTCCGTTTTAAATTATGATTAGCTTTTGGACACGAGTATATATTTTCCTGGAAATAATTTCGTAAAAACTTTGGTGTGCGACAACCTAATTTTATTAACAAGTCATACACCTTTGGCTTTTTAAAGCTTAATACAATGAATGCAATAAAAAGTGTATGTTTAACATTACCTGATTCATTAACCTTGTTGCATAATGAAATGTTTGATATTATTTTTGACGTATAATATGTATTATAATAAACCAAACATTTTAATTCTGGGTGATGCGTGTCATTTGCCACTAAAGTTTCTTATTCAGCTTAATTTTTCAACATGAAAACTGCAAGAAACGTGCTTAAATCTCTCTCCGGAGACAGGTCGTGTCATTCCAATGCTAGCATTATTTGTGGCCAAGCCAAAAAAAAAAAAAAATTAAGCTTGCCTTTGTACATTTCCTCGTTGTTCCAGACATTTTTATTGGGCTTCCTGAGGCTCTGATTCTATCACCATTTTTGATGAAACATCTGCTAATAACGTATCCCAAGTCCAAGGAACATCTTCCTGCAAATAACAGTCAAAAATTATTCCAACGATGCAGTGCTTGAAAACAACCCCTTCCCCAAATGAAATTTTCACATTTTGCTGTGTAATCAGGATGTAGGGTTCCCCCAGAAATTTAATATTTAACGTCCTGGACTTTTCCAGGTTTTTTTAAAAAAAAAAAAAATTCTGACCAAAACAATGTTATCCACAATTTTTCAAAATCGACATAGGAAAGTATTCAGTCCAATTTAAATTGCATATAAATTAACATAGGAAAATAAAGACACTTTTACAAATTTATACTCTTAAAACGTGGAGCATTTTTAAAAGTTTTCAAATGGGCCCTGAGCTAACCACGTAGAAGCATTAATTTTGGATCGTGACAACATGAATACGTTGAATTTCCCTGACTTTCCTCAAAATAAATTATTCCTCCCTGACTTTTCCAGGTCTTGGGGAATAGACAATGATCATAATTGTAGTTTCATTTTCTGATTGTTTCAAATGTACTTAATCAAACCTTTTAAAGCCAAAACTAGATCCAGAATTATAAGCTAATAGTTTTCGTTTATCTAACTTTGACAGTGAAATGCAGTGGTATTACCTCTCTAATTTCTGATTCAGGATACAAGAATTTGGTCAAGGCTTTCAAATCAATATCGTCTAACATCGCAAATGATGAATGCTTTAAAAGATCGATATCCAGCTCTTTGTAAGTGGCCACTCGATTAATTGCGATGCTATAATAAAAGCAGTTGCATTTGCAATGTGAGCTTACGTTCTAGCACGTTTTACAAAGAATATGGATAACTAAAGGCAGTAGAATTACAAAAGGGAACTTGCTTTGGAGCTTTAGCGACTTGTGCAGCTAAATCCTCCTCTTGAAAATCATCTAGATCAGGAATGGTTGTAATATCTAGATGACAAACGGGGAAAGACATTTCAGAATTTTGTCCTGATAACATGGCAGTCATAAATTGTAAAAAAAAACACACCTTTTTCCTTATCGAAACTTTCATTTGTATTTTCCCTGTAACGAGCAAGCGGAACAATGACCAAGTACGAATTTTGACTAGGCAAATTAATGTCAGCTCAAACATACTTACTCATCATAAGTTATAGAAGATCTTTTTCTGAAAAGGACAATTTAAATATCAATATTGGAGGTAACTAACTTGAAATTGAGGGTCTACCTAACCTTTGCCAATGGAAATTATTTGAAAACAATATTAAGCATAACAGATTTTTTTTCAAAAACCGTTTTGAATATAAATAACGAAGGTAACTATGAGTGAATTTCATGGTTTTAGGGATATTGACACGCGCAACAATGGGTAGAAATGAAGTTTTTAATTAATATCAAGTTGATGCGTGGAAAATTAAACTAAATTTACCCCAGAGAAAATAGACTAAGAAAATCTCTATCATTATCCCTATTTTTGGTGTAAAAGTTATGTGAATCTTACCCCTTTGAACCCTTAGCCGATGAGTCTGCCCAACCTCCAGTCTTCCTACGTGGAGGTTTTGCTGGAGCTTCTCCCTTAATTAGAAAACAAATATATTATCCAAAGCCGCACTGGCTCGCATTTGTAAGAATCAGTAGGGACCCCAAAAATTTAGTAAAATAGACAGTTTGTAAATGGGAATGGGATTAAATCCTGACAAAGTTTGTAAAATGGAGGGAATAATTTCTGTTAATTTACGTGGTAACTCTGAGCAAACATTAGATCTACAGGATACTTTTCGGAAGCAGAGCAATAGTTTGTAAAATAAGAGGTACGGAAAAACGGGAGTCGACTGTATTACTACCACGCCATCTTCTAGTAATAAGCCAATTTTTTGATTACCAGATCAGTAGTGATTTCTGAAGCAATGTCATCGGAAGCATTTATTCCTTCATCCGATTTGTCAAAAGCATTTGCGTTGGCACGGCGCCCCTTTTTTGGACTTGAGCGCTAAAATGAGATTTTTTTTGTGGTTTGTTTATTACATTTAATATTGCCAATAAGTTTATTATTGATTTTAGGACGAATATTTTTACAAGATCTGTAAACGTCTACGCATTTATATAAACGTGGAAGATGGGTTCAAAAGTTTAAACAACATTTTGAGTCTACGTTGTATCAGATTTTCGTTTTCTATGTACTATGATACATGGTTGTCAAAAGAACACAAGGGAAAAAAACTAACCCTACCAACTTAGATTATCCTAAATATCCAAAATTTGAAAGCAACCTCTTATTTGCGATTCTTCTAAAGGAATTACTGGAAAAAAGCTACAATGATAGTAAATTATCCTAAATATCCAGAACTTGAAAGCAACCTCTTTATCTGCTATTCTTCTCAAGGCACTGGAAAAAGGCCACAATGATCCTAAATAATTTGACATTTAATTTTCTCGTCTTTGACACGTCCTACTTTATGAATATATATATAACTTTAAGTCTAAAAATATACCACAGATAAGATGATGTAGTAATTAAATATATACACAATAAACAAGAGCCAGATGACATGCAGTAATTAATGAATTATATACAAATAGATATGGCATTAATTGTAGGCTGACATGTTACAATTGTAACATATTTTGCATGCAGAATCGAACGTAGTTTTTACTTCATCAGGCGAATTCCACTCTATATTATCATCTTCGTCATCGTCATCAAAATCCATTTTTCAGAAAAGTACGTTATGCAAAAAGTTATCAGAATGGTTCAAGTACAAATTAAATTATGAAGCAACAAATGATCGAGTTATGCATGCATGATGTTCCATGGACGATCCAACGCGTGTAACTCGACTCGCGTTGATCTGAATTTTTACAATTTGTGATCGAAGCCAATGTTTCCATTCCTTAGCAACCGTAACTTAAAAGGCGGCTGGACAATATCAATAACTGTCCAATATTTGTATTTACCTTCACTTTCTGCATCAGCTGATTCATGTTGACAACATGACAAATTAACAATAGAGCACCTCGCGACCAGACTGCATTCGCTGGTTGCCACGGTTACGACTGGTAACCATGGGAGCTGCCAAGTGGCTCCATCTGGCATAATTCGACATGACGTAAGCCGACAGCCGATGTTCCCGCCAAAAGAATATGTCCGTCGTACCGCCGCTACAAACTGAACTGTGATGCGAATTTGTAACATTCTGACTTTGATTCTGGATTGATCGTAAGTGTTTATTAGTTTTCGCCTTGGATATACAGTACGGTGTCGGCTACGTGCCATTTCTACATTCGTCGAGGTAGGATCGACCCATTCATTATTTATTACATATTCAACTCCAGAACATGGAAGTTTTTCGTTTCATGTTATGAGGAAGCCCAACCTTCGGTGGGGAACTTAGTGGGACCGAAGAATTTTCTTTGTCTGGGTTGTTAAGGAGAGTCAGGATCGTCAGAACAAGTTGAGACACGTTTACCAATTATACAACATAAAATCATAAAAAACGAGAGCAGAATTCACCGCAATTCTGCGAAACGGAGGGAAGGGAAAATTGAGGAGTACAGAATAACTGAGAACAAGTTATATCAAAAATACAAAAT
>JAQGBX010004448.1:0-15350 GCA_034698745.1 Megaphyllum sjaelandicum | reverse complement strand
AGCTTCCAAAAGTTGTGGCAACTGTTCCTCCAAAAAGATGTGGTATGATTGGCCATTAAGTCGTGGAGAAAGCAGATCCTTGCAACTTTTTAATAGTGACCCATGGACCCTAGGTTCTATAGTGAAAAATGTTTACCATAGTTCACTCTAACACCAGTTTGAGTTTGTACCATGAGTTCAAAAACACCATGCCCTGTATACTTGTAAACAATGTACTTTTTTCCAGTTGTTTCTACAAACAAATTTACAAGTATGTAAATAATCTAGGTAACAATTTATATGTATATATATAAAATACAGTATGTGAGACAATTTATGGAAACATTGGGTAGTAGTCAGCAACAAAAATTATTCTGTTCCTCCGAAAGTTCCTCCAGTATGAATTTAGCTTACGATAAAACTTTAAAACAAGATAAATTTTGTTCCGAAAAATCAATAAAAATGAGATTTTCTTATCAGAAAACGAATTGACTGGCATTCCATTAGCCTGATGCAGTGGCGTCTAGCGCCACCAAGTGTCGCAACTTTTGTAGTCCCTCTTGGACCTACGTTAAGCTAAAAAAGGCGGTGATTATGCAACGTTTGTTTTGGAACAAACGTTTAAGGAATGCGTCATAAGGCATTACGTTTTATTGGAAAACTGCACTAGGCAACTGGTAGTGAAAGTCTACAGGTGTTGTTCGTATGTTGAACAAATCATTGAATGTGTGGCAGTAGGCCATCCACGGTGACAAATCAAGTCAGTGGATTATTAGTGTGGGGAAGTGAGGTTTGTTGACGTCAACATGTGCTTACTCTAGGATTAGTCATTTAAGTAGTAAACGATGGTGTATTCTTGATATCCCCGAAATAAGTAGCCTACCTAATGCAAAGTCATTTATAAGTATTACCAAGGCAACAACCCAAAAATATAGCTATGGCCAAGGTCGCATTTCCCCTCTTATCCTGGAGCAAACTTCAAGCAGAAACATTTTGGAAAATGATGTTTTCTCATACCAACTTGTATAATCGAATACATTCAGTGCTAAAAATTTTGGAATTTGTCTAGTGAAATACCTGTAAAAATACTCATGAAGAAAACAGCCTTTCTCCACAAAGCTTAAATTATACGGTTATTCCAAATGATCGAATCATAAAGAAATCCTTGCATTCAATTTTTTAAAAGAATAACCAACATGAAAATAATCGGCGTAAATGTAAAAGCAGGGCTCCCACCCAGACCTGGAAAAGTTAGGGAACTTGAAAATGTTTGGAAAAGTCATGGAAGCTCAGAGTGGTTAGCTCAGAGCTCATTTATACATATTTTTTTTTAAAATTTCCTCAGCACAACAATTTTCTACAATTTTAGAGGACGAATTTTTAAAATTTTCGGTTTCCGAGGACAAATTTGCAAAACCTTTGAACAGTTCCCGAGGAACAAACTGCAAACAATTTACGAGGACAAATTTGCAAAAGTTCCAGTTGTTATCAAGAAAATATATCTAAAGTTTTCCACAGTTTTCTAGTACAGATTTCTAAAATTTTCAACAAATTCCAAATAAAAATTTGCGAAACTTTCAGCATTTTCCGAATACGAGTTTTTCAATTTTAAAAATTCTCTCAAATTAATTTTGTCAAAATTTCCCTATCTTAGTCGTTGAAAAATTGTAAAAATTTTCCTGGGTCGATTTTGGAAAATCGTAGATAACATTAGCATACTGTCGGCCTATGTCAATTTGGACATTGTCATTGGCCAGAGAAATTTGTTTAAAAACCTGAAACCTGAAACTGTCATTCGAATGATTACGTCATTAAAAAAGAACGGGAGCGAGGGCAATTTGAAAATAAAGAGAACAGCACTACTTGTACAAATTTTCATTAAATTCCATTACCAAACAACCGTTTTATGATTTTTAATAAAGTAGGTCCACCCTGTATATTTGATTTTTCAAGCTGAATTACATGTACACGTACAGCAGCCTATAATCACATCACTCAATTTTTTAATAAAACATTGGGAATGCAATGAATTTGCATTTGTGAGCCTTGTTAAGAGAAGCTGAGGACAACATTTTGTGGACAACTGGGCTACACTGGACAAATTATCGATTCCATCACTTGTATGTAGGGTTTGTTAGCATTACCGAACATGTAAGGCGGTTATAAATAGGATGTTTAGCACCGGATTAATCAGAAATTTCCACAAACCATCGTTTGCCAACCCGCTTTTAGTAACGCAAGAGCTTGAGTCCAAAACTCATTACTCTAGTTAATTAAGTGGGTAATATTCTGTACCGTCTCTGCCTCCGACAAACCGCCACAAAGCCAATGACAGCCGACACGAAAATGATACATCCGAAAGCCAGCAGCGCCACCTCGGACACAGACAGAGACTCGGATTTCTGCTTGAACACCACCTCGTGGACTTTCATGACATTTAACCCCTTGAGGATCTCCTGCACCAGCACGATGTTCTCCTTCAAAGCACTGGAGAAACGAAATGGAATTAGTGCCCGCAATAAACCGTATATCAACTGGAATTTTTAAAAAAAATTGTCTTTACCCCAACAGAACATCCACTTCAATAACGTTATTTGTGATTGGGTGAATGGCGTACAGGTACACGTCAGAGCTGAAAGAAAGGACAAAAATTGGTCGTAAGCGTATAGCTTAAGAAATGCTTGCCACGCATCTGCGATCGGCACTCCATTGACTTTGACGCAAAACTATTGTCAAAAATCAATATTTTTTTTCAAAGCTCTCGAGGAAGTAAGAGTGCTTTTGAAAAGAATCTGCCTGATCCAAAGGAGTGCATTTCGGATCTGGGGAGCTTCCGACAAGACAAATCCATCGAAAAAAGTGATATTTGCATGCATTGAATCAATCATATAGTCGTGCTTATACTGTATGTGCCATGAAATAAAGCATCTTTGGTGCATTATACTTACGTAGTAGGATCAATGACGGTGTCGTCCATGTGCGCTGACAGTTTGCAGACTTTGACGTCGTAGCCAGTCATGTTGCTCAGTTGTCTAAGTAAAGAGAAAGAAAAAGGAAAAAATATTCATGAATTTGGCATCTTAGGATTTCGCCTAATAGCAATGCAGAATTAACTTACTGATTAATTCTGGGAATGGATTTTTCTGCGCTCAGGGGATCGCTTCGCATCACCATGACCGCTAACTTGGTGTCTGGCAGAACGTGAACCTGGAAGAAAATGGCAAGACCATTTGTTAAATGTTAAAGTAGCCTACATGTATTTGCATTTGTGCAGAATCTGTCCAACGCATTTTCTGACAAGGATTGCATCCATAAATGAACATCATTGCACTTTCTTCGAAGTTTGGACTTTTCTTGTCAAACTTCAGAAAGCCATATCCGCATCTTTGAAAGCTTGACAACTTACGATGATGTTCTCGAATGCTGATTTTCCCTTCTTAGAACCTTCCATATCCGTGGCTTTCACGTCAAATCCGAACACTCGAGCACCGTCAAACACCAAAGGTATCAAGGTCTTGACCACTCCGGTCAGTGGCTCAACGTAAAACTTTCTGGAATCATCGCCGTCTCTTGTCTCAATCTCGTATCGGATGGCACCATTTTGGCCTTCGTCGGCATCTTTGGCCTGTGGAGAATGCCCAGATTGGAAATTTCACAGAAAAACATTTGTTAAGATTAATAAACCAGCTAACATTACTTCTACATTTTTCATACAAGTTTCTTTAATCGTCATATAATTTGATAATATTTTGAACTAGCCTTACCGCAACTTTAAGAACTTCATATCCAAAGTTGGCCTCTGCTGGAGCAGCAACAATCAGAGGTTTGCCTTTGGTGGAAAACATTGGCACATTGTCATTCTCATCCCCGACATGGATGGTCAGTAACACCTCGTTACTGGGCACAAATGTGGCGTCCACTACCTTGTTGTCTCCTGGAAGTTAATTCTGTATCATTCACATGGTCTGCATTAATTATCATTATTGCTGACCAAAAAGCAAACCTACCTTGAGAAGTTGCTCGCTTTTTGCGACCTCTGTTGACCTTTTCAGCTTTGATTCTCAATTGATATTGCGAGGTTCCTTCCCGGTCTAGACTTTTTGTGACCATCAATTTGCCAGTGGTAGGTTCGATGACGAAAAGACCTATAGTAAATAAGAAAACAAAATCGATGGAGCAAAATAAGAACTTGATATTTTCCTATTAAAATGCAAAACATTTCCAACGTACAGAACGAGAACATCTGTTCTTACAGGTTAGATCAGGACAATGAACATAAGATGATAGAAGACCTTATGACCTTCTAGAGTCTTAACTAATTTGGAACCAGTTATGTTTAACGAGGCGTATATCTTCGATTTGAACTTATTTTACAATTCAATGTTTCGATTGTTGAACTAACAATTTTTTGTGGGAAAAACGATGTTTTCGATTATGGAGTAAGGTATTCTTTGATTGGCTGGTTGGTCTCAACATTGCGTAATACCCGCTTGTATCAACATTAAAAATACAGTAGACATAATAAGGTTTGTTCCACAGACTCTTTACGACTCGCACTTTGGCAGTCGTCAAATCAAATGTGCACAATCAACAAGTTAATTGGTTTAAAAACTTTACTCATGGTTATTGCAGATCAACCAATTAATGTATGCCAGAGTTCCCCAGACCTGGAAAACCTAGGAAAGTCGGGGAAGAATTACTTATTTGGAAAACGTTAGGGGAATTCAACGTATTAATGTTTTCACAGTTCAAAATTAATGTTTACATGTTTCAACATTTTTAAAATTTTCCTAGTACAAATTTGCACAATTTCCACCAATTTCAGAGGACAAATTTGACTTTTTTTGATCTTCCGATAAAAACGTTTTCGAGCACACATCTTCAACATTTTCAAACTTTCGTAATATAAATTTTCAAGATTCCCAACTTTTTCCAGCACTTATTTGACAAAATTTAAACGGTTTGCGAGTACAGATTTGCAAAATTTTTAACAGTTATCAATTAGATGTTTTCAAATATTTCATCAGATTTCGAGAAGAAGTTTGCCAAACTTTCAGCAGATTCCGAGAAGAAATTGTCAACATTTTTAACAGATTCCGAGGACAAATTTGCAGAATTTTCAACCTTTTCATATTACAAATTTCCACACAAAACAATGTTTATGCTAATTTTGTAACATTTTAAAAATTATTCTTTGTTAATTTTGAAAAACAAAATTTAATAATTGTCATTAGTAAATTATGCAAAATTATGCATATTGTCCTGTGTCGATTTTGCAAAATTGTGATTATGCTAACATTGGCTTATGTCAGTTATGACGTTGTAATTGGTTATGACATTTTTTTTAAAACCAGAGAAAGTCAAGGAAGTTGAAAAGAAAATTTCTGGGAGTATGCTGTACAATAATATAAGTACATAAACATTATGCCCGGTATTTTTTAGGAACACTTTATTCCATTTGCACACGTGAATTTGGATTGCCAATGTACGATTTGTAAATGATTTATCCGAATATCTCGGTTGTATATTCCAGAAATTGCAATTTCCAATTCTTTGCAAGCACTGGGCATGCACAACATTTAATAAATCTGTCATATGAAGTCTTTCAATATCTCCAGATGCAGCATCATGAGCGCATTTGCTAAAGGTTAATTATTATTAATCGATTCTGAGAATTTGGAGTTATGGCATGCTCTCTCATCCGCACCTAAATGATGAATTTTCAACTATAAATATTCATGTATTTTTTTCCGATTTCTGTCTTTCTGCATTTTTGCTAATGCGGCTTAATCAACTGCGAGAATAAATTAGTCGCATCTGCGCCAACCTTTTGTTTACCATCTGTTTAAGGGATTCGTCTTCTTGCGGAAATAGCATTTTTGTTTGTTTAAATGGGATTATCTCCGTTTCTCGCCAGCGAATTTACAATGAACATTTTCGGCTCGGAATCAGTTGAAACAATCTGACGATGCTTCGTTAACTTGGATTTCAATCTAGCCGAAATTTTGGACGGTGATGAGCTGATGAGAATTAAGACGTTTGAGGATCAAAACTCACACAGGCGTGTTAAACGCAAAATCTGCAATTCTAACGAAGTTGTTGTTTCTAAATCCGTACCAGCGTTTCGTGCGGGCCTTTTGTACTCCAACACAAATTGGAGAACAACAATCCAATTTGCTTTCAACTCGAATTTCACGGTTTAACTTGCCCCAAACTCAGTTTGGGAAAAATGTCCTTTGTTTGCCAGAAAATGTTCGTTTGCTTTGTCTGTGTAATGCTTGTACATGTACACGTTATTGAACAAACAGAAATGCAGTTCTGAAAAATTAATACTTATATAATGATAAAAAAACGTTAAAATTTATAACGATTTGTGGGTAATTTTATATTTCATCTTTATATATTTAGCCGGAATTGTAATGTAACCTAACAGCATGACCAGAGTTTTCCTTCAGACATTTCATGTTCAATTACTTTTCTGATATTTGCAGGATTTTACAAAAATTTCTATGACCAATGAAAATGCTAAAATTAACATACAATGTACACTACATGTATGCCAAAGTTATCCACAATTTTGCAAATTCAACACATTGGCATTCAATTAAAATTTGATAATTAGACAAATTGGTATTCGGAAAATCAATAAAAAAATGAAAATTCATGCTATGAAAAGAATGAGAATTTGGAAAATTTCGTCCGCGGAATCTGTTAAAAATTTGGTAAGTTGCACCTTGAAAACTATTAAATATGTGCAAATTTGTTTTCGGAAAGTGTTGCACGTTTTGCAAATTCGTACTCGGAAACTGTTCAACGTTTAGCAAGTTTGTACTTGGAAAGCTAGGACAATTTCCGTAAATACGGAATTAAGGGTTCTTTGGAATTTGCAAATAAACGCCGGGGCGCTTAATTCCATATTTACGGTATGCTAGTTTGTCTTCGGAAAAGTTCCAAAATTTTGCAAATTTGCCCTCGGAAATTGGTGAAAGATTTGCTTATTTGTTTTAAAAACACTTTAAAAATTATGCAAATTTGTTCTAAGAAAATTAAAAAAAAAATCAAATTGGTCCTGATTAAGTTAACCACGTGGAAACACTAATTTTACACTGTGACAACTTTAATACGTTAAAGTTTCCTGACTTTTTTCAAAATAAGTTAATTTTTCCTGACTTTTCCAAGTTTTAAAATTCTAAGGGAATCCTGATTACTGGTTTAGCAAAACAATTATCTAACACTCATTTTTTCAGATATCCTAAGCCGTTATGAATTGATATATCGAGCTTTGAAAATATGACTTAATAATCGTATTTCTAATATAGTGTAAGAAGAATATTTGCGATAAATTTTAAATATTTTCGAAATTTTGAAATATGAATAATCGAAAACTCGTATTTAAAATGCGATGCATTTCAAGTTTAACGGTATTATTTAGATTCAACACACAAATACGGTATATTAAAAATTGTTCTATTGAAAAACTAAGTACATTTTAGAATTAACTAGCTGAAATCGTCGACATTTCTTGCGAAGTTTTAGAGAGAAACGTTTGGCGTTTACCGGCGGCCATTTTTAACATTTTCCGAATGAACGGAAAAGTGCCCGTCTAAATGTTTGAAAAAATGCCCGTTTAAATGACTGGAAAAAAAATGCCCGATTAAATGTACGAAAAAGTGCCCGATTAAATGTTCGACAAAAAAATGTCCTAAAAACATGCCCGTCCCCCCTACGCACGACATGAGAATGGACCAGCCCCGATATGAAACCACAAAATGCTCTTCTTTAAATATACATGTAGCCTATATATGTAGATATATTTGGAAATGCATGCATGATAAAAAAATTAATTGATAATTATTTAATAGCGATAAAAATGCGCATCTCTAATGCTTCATAATCAAGAATTTAATTAATTTCGAATTGAATTCATTTTTGCTCAAAAGAATCTATAGTTTTATTATATATTTTATAAATGATATATATGTATGGCTTTATAATTTGTATAAATATATAAACTTGAATGGGCCTTCACGCATAACTTCGTGTATTTAGAAACTTTTAAGTGTTCGTGATATTTGCACATGTTCCTAATCATGCCTTACAATAGTACTATAATACCGTTAAATGCATATTACGGTTGACGTTTTATCTGAAAATAAATTCTCAGTGAAAGTTTCTTTTCGATTTGAGCTCGCATGATTGCCTTGGGATTTCTTTAAATTGCACAAAAATTTACAAAGATGCACAGCCCCTCCTTTCATAACGATCAATTGGTGGGATCTGAATTCCTCGGGCATGGAACGTCTTGTACAAATGCATGGACTAGATAGGTTTTCTATCAATATTTCACTCCAAACAGTTTGAAAGAAACCCTAAATTCTCTTTACCAGCAAGCTCGAGTCAAACAAAATGTTTAATCAAGTTTGCACTGGGGTTCAGGGAGTCCCCTGATACAGAAATTTGCTTTTGATTTACTGTAATTTTATAAGCCTTTTTCTGTAAAAATCATGCATACCGTTAGATGCTCACAATGCAAATTTATTAAATGCATGCAGTTAACACATTACCAACATCTCAGGTCAGTGTAAACGTTATTTATATTTGGAAATTTTCTGTTATTAATTTATCTTTTTTAAGAAAAAATAAATAAACTTTAAAGTAGGTTAAGAATATAAGTTGATGAATTAATTCTACATTTTGGCAAAATGGCTTTCAAGTACAATCGGTAACATGCCAACGTCATTAAGACTAATCTCAAGGATTGTCAAAATTTGTTTGTTTAAATCGTATAGTTCGTATTAACAGTAGGCATACAAAGCATGACTTAAACAAAAAGAATTACGGTTTCTTCGAAGTTTTTATGACATTTTACCCCGCGTATATGAATGAGAAGGTGCTGCAACTAATTTTTATCGGGGAAATCCAATCCCCGATTATATGGTACCTTTTTCATATTTTCTAAAGTTCGGTTTAACGTGGCATAGCACGAATGCTAAGGAACTTGGAAAATTTATCCGTTTTAGCCAAAAATTTGTAATATCCGCACTCGGAATTCGTCTTAAGCGAAAAAAAGTGATATTATTCGTTCATACCCTATAGGGTGGGGACTAGAAATGAGTTCGTACTAACGGAAATTTGCATAAAACGAGTTTTTATCACCGAAGTTTCTATGGATGTATTATTTATAGCAGTAATTGTATTCAGAATGTATAGCATTGCAAATATTGGGTTTACTGCCCTTTAATAGGCTCACATGTAAAATCTAATTTTCAGAAATCTATGGGAACAAAAATCCCCAAAAATAATCGATTTCTTTCAATGTGTGGACAAGAAAAAAAAACTATGAGATTACATGTATTTCTCGGTATATTCTTTCACTTAAAAGGTGCACTTAGCAGTATAGTCTAAATCTAGTTTGGGGTAAGGACATAATCTTGACGTTTTTGGCAGTGGTAGTGACAGTTAATTAGGCTTATTCTCCAACTGTATTTTTCCAGATTTATAAATTAATGACTTTTTTAAATCAATAAGAACAGTTCAGTACCTCCATAATTGTTGTTGGCAATGCTGTATTCCACCATTTTGTTGCCGACTTCATCAGAGGCGTTGAAATCGAACACTAAGGCAGGTGCTGGCGTATTTTCCATGAAGGTGATGTCATAATGACGTTTCGGAAACATGCGAAGTCCTTGTCCAGTGCCAATTATTATGTTAATCTGACAGACAACAGCAAAAATAAGTGTTTGGAACAGTTTTTGCAATCGCCAGCTAAGATCTGAGATGACTTACTATGGCACGGTCAGTGTTTGGAGGAACACTCTTGTCGGTGGCCAGGATAACCATCTTGTAATTACTTTTTCTCTCCGTATCCAAATGCTTCAGCAAGGTGACGTCACCAGTCCGATTGTCCACCGCAAATGTGCTGTCCCCTTCGTCATCTACAAACAGTTGGGAAATAAGAGCCTTTGAAACATTTTAGATTTATCCAAATTTTTAAGATTAATTCCTATGCAAAAGTTTTTTTTTCTTCAATATTTCCAAAAATGAGATTTTGCATTTTTTTAAATTTTGTGAAAATACATTGGTCTCAAGATGATATTAGATAAAGATATTTAATATTGAAAAGTTTCTTGTTTGAAGTTTTTCAAGAAACTTATGTTTTGTTGCTGCATATTCACATTCCATGTGGGATATTTAAAAAAATTCACTAAATTAATCAATAAACAAGTTCATTAGTGTTCTCTAATTTCTCTGATTATGGGGCAGTTAGCCAAATTAACTAGACGAGTGGTAATGTAATGGCATGATTTGGTATCTATTAAAGAAATTAATTTTATTTAACTTTAAGACCCTTCATTATTTTTGGTTCATTTTTATGCGGCTTACTATCAGAAAAATTGCTAAGTAAATTAGACTTTTTTTCGGTATATTTTCTCGTAATGTCTTTAAGCAATGGTAGAGCTAACCGCATAGTTGTTTACAATGTAGTATTTAAATATTTTGCTTCATAACCATGCTTAATTGAAAAGTACAGTATAAATAAACGTTCAACTGGTTGTGTTGATTTTAAGTAATCTGAAAGCACACTTTTCTGCATGCAATTAATGACATTATTTTGTTCTCTTGAGATTCTAGGCAAACATCCATTAGCAAATATGCAGTTGATAGAAACCTAAACCTTAAGAAACTTTTGTTTACTGATGATCTTGGGTTTTAAAGAAATGTAAACTCAATAGTAGCACTGAATTAACATTTAACATTGTATGTTTACGTTTAATGAAATGTTCTATTTCCCGCAGCACAAGGAGGAATTGTGGATTAAAAGGTTTTCCTACCAAGGGAATTCGTCTAATATATATTTTGTTTAAGATTTATAATTAAATATTTTTTAATTTTATTATACAGGGTGAACCATAATTCAGTCACCACCCAATTTTTTCCTTAACCGTTAGAGATGTGAAAATTCTGTTTGTGTCGTTGCGAGGTTGTCATGGGTGCTCTATCAATCGATAGTATTAACTTTTACCTAACACCATTATTTCAACGAAATTGAAAGTGTAATTTTTTAACCGTAACACCTAAAACCAAACATCAAATTAGGAAACCGAATAGCATGGCTTGCTTGTATGTTTTAAACTGCTTTCGTTTTTATTAGCAATTATTTGAAGTTGTTAAAATTTTTTGAGAATAGGGCAAAAAAATACAATTGTTAGTAGCGCTGCAACACACTGGTGCAATGCAGTACATATAGGGAGCTTACCGCAGTACACCTTTATGCTGCAGCGCAGCTAGCAATTGGTTTTTTGGCCCTATTTTCTAAACGTTGTAACAACTTTAAATAATTGTAAATAAAAACGACAATAGTTGAATACGTACAAGCAAGCCATGCTCTTCACTTTAATAATTTGAAATTTTGTTCTAGGTGTTACGATTCCAAAATTACATCTTCAATTTCGTTGAAAAAATGGTGTTAGGCAAAAGTTAATACTATCAATGGATAGAGCATCCATGACAACCTATTTAACGACACAAACAGAATTTTTACATCTCTAACTGTTAAGAAAAAAATTTGGTGGTGTCTGAATTATGGTTCACCCTGTATAGATAACGAAAAAAAATCATTAGAAATTGTGAATTTAAATTTTTTTGTAAAACCTTTTAACACGTTAATTTAAAGTTTTTATAAACTTAATTTGTTTGTACTAATTTCCATTTGGTAGTTTTTTATTACAATTATTTCATAGGGTACTCAGATGTTTTACGAATCATACATGTACTTTCGCAGTCGTGAAGTCACGAGTGAAAAAAAACACGAATGTTGAAGTAAGATTAGTAAAGATTCTGTCTGAGGATCCTTCATATTTTCAATTTTAAAACAAATTTAGAATATTTTAAATAAATTCTGGGGCGTATAAATTTCTACAAGTTTAATGATAAACTTGTTTTTTTTTTCGGTGTCATGCACTGATTCCCAGTTTTAGCTTCTTTGCTTACAATTATTTCAAAGAGGTACTCAGATGTTTTTACGAAACGTGCTTTAGCAGTCGTGAAGTCACGAGTGAAAAAGAACACGACTGTCACAGTAAAATTGGTAAAGATCGTCTCTATAAGAACTTCGAATATTTTTAGTTATCAAACACATTAAGTATATTTTAAATAAACTATTAGTGTCTTAAAATCCCAAAAGTTCAACGTACTTCTTCCTGTTTTCGATCGTGAAATAAATCAGTTTAATAACCCGATTTGGAAATTTAGTTGCCAAGTATATATTAAAAAGAACGCCATAGATGGTGCTGTGATCTTGGATTGTGCTGTTAACTTTCAAAGCATTGCAAGGGCGCATCTTTCGGCGCCATTTTGTTGCGATATATCATACCAAAGACATGTATGAAAATATCACATGACCATACATGGGGCCATGGTGGTTATATATGGGCAGGATATGGGTCTTATCTAACATTGTGCGATGGGAACTTGGTTTATACCTTCCACATTGTAATAGAATTTCTCGCTTCCGGAATCCAGCTGATAGACGACCGTGCCAGGTGACGTGTTTTCCGCTACTTCCAGCGTGAACACGGATTTAGCGAAGTCTGGAACAATGTCCACAGCATCCAAAACCCGAACATTGAGGGTTGAGGTTGAGCTCAGGCTCGGCTCTCCAGAATCGAAAGCGATTACGGAGATGTTGTAACTCTCTTGCTTTTCGTAATCTAAGGTGGCCAGTGTCCACACGTTTCCGTCTGTGAAAATAAAGATAATGTTTTTATTTTGGTAGGAAAAAAAATCCTCCAGCCATAAACACTAAATCCGACAGAAAGCCTCTTACAGCGCGCTTGGCTTACTGACCTTTGCTGTCGATGTAAAACTTGTTGGAATGACCAGCACCCAGCTTGTACGAAACTTGGCCGTTTCCGGTGGTGTTTGAATCAAAGTCGACGGCTCGGACTTGCGTTACCTGCAAATATGAGATTTCGTGTATTTTCGTTAAAAAGATATGAAAGTTAATACGATTCTAGGAATTTGGGATCGGCAAATGGAATTTTTCGACTTTGGGACCGAATTTCAATTTTTGTCATGTTTATTTTAAAAAATAAACGTGATCATTTTGCATGTATATATAAGCTAATCTATATTTGTAACTAATATTCCTTCTTTGAAACCAACTCATGTTCAGTTTTCTTAGAAAATTCGGTATTCGATTCTGGCCAAAATACCTCTCTCTGCATGTTATCATGTTATGCATACATGTACAAGTTACAAGTATATTTTGCATTTTTGTTTTATATGGATTAAAATAAACCATCCAATGGTGTTGTAATTTCTCAGTATCCAGCGTTTGCATTAACCTAGGTGGTTATCATAATCGAAGAACATTTTCTCAAAACTAGAACAACATTAATTAACATAATTTCTAAACTCATTTATTCCACTTATCGAAGGTGTTTTTAATGTGTGTAATGAACGTCATTCACACCTGCACTAGATAAAATATAAAGATCCATGTGCGCCATTTACTGCTTTTATAATCGCATTAACTAGTACTGCATATCCTTGTTGAAAAAGTGAAGCTTGATAGCAAATTCCACCGTTCGCCCTACTTTTTCAAGATTTTTTAAGATGGCAAGCTCATCAGTAAATCTGCTATTATTTTTATCTTTAAATGACTGCAATAATGCAATGTAAATAGTGCATTTCGTTTTAATATAATGTTTCATGCTTTTATTTTTCATGCAATTTATTTTAGTGTATAACACAATATAAACACATTAATTTCTATATTGCTTTTTTATATTTCAAATATATTAATGTGTTTATACTGTATTACGTTAAATACACTGAAATACATTAAAAATGGTAAGGTATATGCATACAACTTTACACTAAAACGGAATCATTGTACTGTATCATTGCAGTTATTTAAAATAAAAACCATAAAATTGAGCCGATTTACAGATGAGTCTTCTTCAACAATTTATCATTCGAGCTATGCGTTTAATCTTGTATATAAGGTACAAGTATCTAAATATACGGCAGGTTCAAATTAACGACCTTACATGTACCTCATCATAGCAAGTGCCAGAACGCTCGACTAAGGAATAACAAAGTCAACGCTCATCAGGCTTCTCATTTTTCATTAAAGTTCTAATTAGAACTACCCTAAAAATGCTTTCGCTAATTAGTGTTCTTGTTCACATGTCATTCTTGAAAGTTTTAACTTTCTGTGTACTTTCTGAAGGCTTTTGACATCCTTACTTTTAATTAGTTTGTTGCTCACGTACAGCCCATTGTTGTGGTGGATTAAACAAAATAATTTTGACAGAATAATTATTTCAAAGACATTCCCGTGCTCGTTCAAACCATTGCGACCTGCGTGAACTAAGTATCGATTTTCCGAGCCTAATGTATTCATAATATTTTCATTTTGACTGTGGGTTTACCTGTCAGCGCCATCTATGTTGCATTGCATGCACCTAGTTTGACCAAGTGCAGTCAAATATATTGTATGGTGTACATATGTAGATTCTCTTTTTAAATTATTTGTCAAGGAATATAAAATTTTCATCTCAAAATTATAATCAGTTGTTATTATCCTCAACTTCGTGTCTTAAGCTATATCATTGTTTTTCAAATGATGTCTTTTTAGCGAATATCCGGATTAAACGTAATAATCTTGATAGAATAGCAATTTCAAAGACTTTCTCTAGCCAGTTACAACCATAGCAACCTGCGTGACGTACTTATCGATTTTCCGAGCCAAATATATTCATAATATATTCTTTGACTGTGGGTTAACCTGGCTCTCTAACCTGTTCTAAACGCCAGCGCCATCTATGTTGCACTGCATGCACCCAGTACGGGGGTCGGCAACCCGTGGCTCTTTCGATGTCAAGATGCGGCTCTCCTAACAAAATACCATAACAGGGTTCCCCCAGAAATTTCATTTTAAACTTCCCTGACTTTTCCAGGATTAAAAAAAAAATTCCTTGAACAATGTCAACATGAAAAATTGGCATTTTCCAAAATTGAAACTGGAATATTCCAGTTTCAATTTTGGAAAATGTCAATTGTAAATTCGTCAAAGGTAAATTTAAAATATATATATACGACAATTTGAAAATGCTAAAATTTTGTAGTCGGTAAATTTTGGACATTTGTACACGGAAAATGTGGGTAATTTTTCTAATTTGTACACGAAAGTCGTGGACAATTGTACTAATTTGTACACGAAACACGTGGAAAATTTTGCAAATTTGTACTCATAAAAGGTGGAAAATTTCGCAAATTTGTACTCAGAAAACGTAATAAATTTCGCAAATTTGTACTCAGAAAAGGTGGAAAATTTTGCAAATTTGTACTCAGAAAAGGTGGAA
>JAQGBX010004447.1:0-15351 GCA_034698745.1 Megaphyllum sjaelandicum | reverse complement strand
AATTACTTTTTTCCCGACTCATTTGACTATTTTTCTTTATAATTTATTTAATGTTCATAGTTTCAAGCTGAAATTTTTGTAAAGTGTCTGAATTATCTTTCATTTGTTTCAGTAAACATTTCATGGCAAAAATGTAATTATTTATTACGTTATTCGACATTTTTAGGGTGTTGAAATACTTTTTTCACTCACTGTGAGTACACCTTAATATTTTGAAAGTTGTAGACACGCGAAGCTCTTAATAGAGAGTTTTAGCACGCCAAACGTTTTATACTCACGAGAACGTCACCGCATAGGGAAAATGGACGATGACGTTCTCGTAAGTAGAAAACGTTTGGCGGGCTAAAATTCTCTATTAACTGACTTACCCCGATACATTTCGAGACGTTTTTTATGATGTTATCTGCCGGAGGCAAAATGTTGTACATGTTTTTTCCGGAAACGAATATTACTAAAGTACAAAATGGGCATCTCCTCAGTTATTGTAACACGTTAAAGATGACTTTAGTTATTCTACCGGTAAATTAAAGTCCTACATAAAATTACTTACTGGCTGAGATTATCATTAGAATGGCGGGAACTCCGAAAGCTAAAGAATAGCAAGTATCGTTTCCAAAACATTGCACATAGGCTGAAAATAGCGAAATAAACTTTATGAAATATGTCTAAACGAGAGTATTTAAATAAAGCCTGGGATTCATAAAATTAAGTGTTGGTTAGGTTACGCATTGCATTATGTATACTTTACCATTTAAAAACAATACTAAAATTAATAACGTTTCAAAGTTTAAACTTAAATGCGGTAAAATTATTTCACACCACACGGTTCCAACAGAAATTTCATTGTCAACTTTCCTGACTTTTTCTATTTTTAAAAAATTTCCCTGACCAATAATACTGTCCAAAATTGACATTTTCCAAAATCGACACAGTAAAATATTTTCCAAAATAAAATTTTAAAAATTAAAATAGAAAAATTTAAAAATTAAAAAAACAAATTTGCATGAATACATTTTGAAAATTAGAAAATTTTGCATTCAAAAAATGTAGAAAGTACTGCAAATTTGAACTTGGAAAACATGGAAAGTTTTGCAATCTTGTCCTCGAGAAACGTGGAACATTTTGCAATTTTGTGCTCGAGAAACGTGGAAAACTTTGCAAGTTTTGCAAAGTTTATTTAAAAAAAGACATTCTTCCCTGACTTCTCCAGACATTTTTAAGTTCCCTGACTTTTTAAGGTTTTCCAGGTCTGGGGAACCCTTGTATTATATGCAGTAATATTCAAAAAACTAGATAATACATTTAAGTCAAATGGAAATGATAGGTATGATGTCTGAGGTATAAATTTGATAACGTACGTAAAAAAAACCTGGCTGCATGTATTTTATTGAAATTCGTTAGAAACATTTTTGCATCATTCCTGAAAAAATTTCAACTTTAAAAGATACCTTTCAATAAAATTCGCGTGCTTAATATCAGTGCGCAAAGATGGAGTCCGAGGAGATAGTTGCTCACCAGCGTTTATTTAACTTTTCAAATGGATATTTTTTTTAAAAAATAGATGACGTTTACGTGTATTTCTCTATTAAATTTCATCAAAATCCATATAGCCATATTTTTTTTTAAATATTGCGGAAACTTAATGAATACCCCTCGGACAGTAAAACTAATAAATATTAACAAATTATAAATAAATTGTGTCTACCTTTCAGAAAAGGGGTTAAAAATGTTGAAAGTGAACTTCCAGAATTGATTGCGAAATAAAATATGAAGAAAAACCTCTCTCGCTGTTTAACCTGCAAAATATTTTCAATTTTAACAAATTCAAGCGAATTAAAGAGGGCTCGATACATCTTTTTCGCTGAGACATTGCATATAGGTACTGTAAAACGTTGCAAATAGTTTTACCTGGTCATAGTGAAACTGATCTCCTCCGAAAGCCGAAACGCAAGGTTTTATACCCCCTGTACCGAGGGCTATTAAGAAAAGCCCCACCAAGGACATTGGTCTAGGAAAATAGTAGTTAAAAAATTAAAAACAGTCTTTTAAACATACGAAATATTTATGTTCGAAAAAAAAAATTCAAATACTCACAACATAGGGAATTTTAGAGGTGGTACTGAAGTTAAAGATAGGACAATGTTACCCATGGCATAAATTAAAGAAAGATAAAAGATTGTCCTGAAAAATAAGGAAATTAAGAAACAAACATCATATAATGAACATAGGATGCAAACCTAAACCTCTGTATGGAAGATTTATAAAATATACGAGAATATCAACTATGTTTCTGCAATATAGTGTATTTATTAACAATATTTAAAGACGGATCAAACAAATTGGTTTTTTTTTTAAATAAAATTAAAGTCTACAATTCAATTTTTTTTTTCAAAAAGTCCACGAATCCATTTTTTTTTTCAAATCCGTCTACAATTTTTTTTCCAAAAAGTCCACGATTCAATTTTTGTTTTCCAAAAGTCAGCATTCAATATTTTTCAAAAATCAAAAATAGCTTGCCATGAACTGTTATTTTGTTACGGGAATTGAGGTATATATAAAAGCTTACCGAAATTTTCCTAAACAGCCATCAGCCAACATTGATCCAAACAATGGCATAAAATAACAAACCATCAGAAATGTGTGAAAAAATGCGGTAGCAGTGCTTTGTTTCATGCCTAGCTGATCCATCAAGTAGATGGACAAACAGGCTATAGAATAGCGAAAATTCAAAGAACAATTAAAACTTGGTTTAGGATTCGTGATTTTATCAGAACTGAACTAAAAACACTAAATGGTGCTCGTAAAAATAACCTAAAAATTGGTTATTTTAGAAAAAAAAAGGTTTCGTTAGGGATAAATTTTTCCTTCAAAAGTCAGAACCAATCACAAATACTAACTTTATTGTTTAGTTTTTTTTAATAATTTCTAAAAATAGAGGACATTTCTTGTTTGGGACAAATCCATCATATCGAAACTTACCTCGTATTCCATAATAGGAAAACCTTTCGCAGAACTCATTTCCAATTATGAAAAATATAGATCTGGGAAATTTCTTCTTTTCCTAAAAAATAATTGAAAAACATTATTGGACAAAAGGGCCTTGCACTAGAGTAGTATTATCATATTGCAATAATTTTTATTCCAAAGTTTTGACAAAAACAGAAAAATTCAACATACCTGCGATGGTTCCTCATCATGGGCAGACTTGTCGTCATCGAGAAGATGGGTAGAATCTAAAAATAAGAAATGTATAATTAAATATATATATATATACATGTAATTCTGAAGAAATAAATTTTTATTAAGAAAACTGACAAAAATCTGAAATTCATTCGTGAAATTTTTTAATTTTACTTTTTTGCGGTGCAATAATTATACCAAATTTCATCCATTATAATAATAGATGAAATTTGGTATAATGAATGCACAACTCGTACAGTCAACTTGTACAACTGATGTTATTCGTATAAATTGACGATTAAAAAATAGCTAATGGATATTTTCAAATGACCACAAAAGACCTGCTAACAACGCAAAAAAAAATGTAAAACGATTTCAAAAATACAGTTCCAAAGTATTTAAGGATGACCAAGGAGAATTATAAGAAAATCGGACTATATTCTTCCTCAATCAGCAGCTTAAAACTCCTAATAATATCGAGAAACTTAAAATTTTTTATTACATTTTCCCATGCTGGACGTGTCTGCAAAATTGTGATAGATTTCGATAAATTTCAGAAAATGTCAAAATAACAGAAACATTTTCGAAAAATGTTGGAATAATTACGCGAAATAATAATAATTCCATGTTTGAAACCTAATTTTTGTGACCTGTTTTAGTTATCAGAAGCACAGAGTGCGTGTTCAATGGTTTATTCAACAAGTTTTCTGGAAATTCTCAAAATTTTAGATGAATGATGGTGTGCAACATTGTTCACTTTTTTTTTAATTTCTAAAAATCTGAGTGAGAAATAATCGCGAGTATAATTTTCGCATATTAGTACAAAACAAAATGCTAATTCTCGTGAAATTTCATTAAAGTGGAGATTTCAAATAAAAAAAAAATTTTCAGTACATTCAGCTCCATTACAGAAAAAGTTGAAAAACATTTTCTCATATTAATCTAACAACTTACCCATGATTCAACTAAGTCCCGGGCCTAGTACCGCTTGTCACTGTGAATTTAGCGAAATATAAACCAGTATGGGTTTGAATGCCAATTAGTATTCAATTATCGAACCTAACATCCGTCTGAAATGACCCATGCGTTGAATCACCGGAACAAGCGCTCTCCCATCAAAAGTTAATAAATAGGTGACAAAAAACTTAAAAATTGACAAACGTAAATTCTGAATTTTAAAATGATCCATACGAAATATGAATAAGATCCAACGGTTAAAGCACATCTGATATTTAAAACAAATGTCAGGTGGTTGTTAAAAAGCTACAATCCAAATCTAAAATGTCGTTTAGTCAGTTTAGTTTATCATATTTATCGATTAACTCGTTTGTTCGAAACAACAGCTGCCAATTGAAGCTTGTTTATCTACGGGTGGAATAATAGACAGGTGTACTTTTTCCCTCGATTTAAATAAATACACAAAAACGTGGTGACAAGTCGCAAAATTCGTCGAAAAAAGCCGCACAAATCTCGTGAATAAAAGTCGCACAAATCTCGTGACAACTGACAATTAATCGCAACAATACCGTGGCAAGTCGTTACAATCTTGTGATAAGTCGCAACAATGTCGTGACAAGTAGCAAAAATCTGGTGATAATAGCAACAAATCACAATAATCGCGTAAAAATCACAAACACAAGGTCGAAATTCAAATTTTCGGGACATTTTAAATAAGACATTTTTGAAAAAGTATGATGAAACGCACCTTCAAATGCAGGACCGAAGAAAGACGGTTCTTTAAAATAGTAACCGTAATAGTCCATGACAATCAGAGCTAGCAGAAGTCAAATCTGTACTTCTAGTGTCAGACTGGACTAGTTCTGTAATCGCTGTAGCACTGATGGTAGAATCAAAATTCTGCAGTCAAGTCTCGTCTCAGTCTGATGGACTCTTTGTAATAATAGTTGATCAAACAAAATGCACGCCATTCGTTTTAAACCGAATCCTTTTTTCCTGGAAGTCGCGTACGAAGCAAACCATGCTCCGGACGTGGTAAATGTCAAGGAAAAACCAGTTAGACTGACTCATAATCTCGTATGGCATATTCGATATAATATTGTAAGTGTACCTTCAAGCCTTCTGATGTTGAACTTCCCAGCAATGCATTAAACTTCGTAATACGAGAACGAACCGATTTTATATCGGGGGTGTTTCATATCTGCGCGCAAATATTTGCATACATCTTACATGTACTTAGTACTCACTAGGGTGAGGCCCGATTTGGAAAGTTAAGTCACATCCCAACGCCCAGTCTTTAAGTTCGAGCCTGGCCTCGAGGTGGGCTAAATGTGCTTCCTTATATTGAATAAATCGAAACACATAGTGGATATTTATTTTTCCAACTAATCGGAATCATTTTAAAAGTCAGAAAATAATTTCTGCAATTCTCTGTCGATTTCGATACTTCGATGATGAAATAAAATTAAACAATATTGAACTTTAACAAGTTTTGAGAATTGTTTTTTAGAAAAAATATCTTTTATCCAATCTTTTTCCTTTCCCCCCAAAAAAACATTAAAGACAAATTAAAAGATATCATGATTCGTAAGAATTATTGCGATAAAAGGTTTCTAAGACTTTCTGCATTGTGACAGTTGCTTTTTAATAAAAAAAAAACCGCCTTGATAGAGTTCAATCAAGTTGTACAAGGTAGAACCTGTAAAATATTTTACGCAATAAAACATTTTAATATTTCCTCCCTGGTTTCTAAATTTTATATAGTTTTACATTTTAAAATTCACTCGAAACTTTCAAATATCTGAAAGTATTTCGAGAAAAATATCATCGATGATCAACCGTATATAGAATAAATTTATATTTTGGCATTCCCGATCAATCTGTAGAACATGCAAAATAATTTAACCAATTTTAAATTTTATATCTCTATCTCATTCAAATTCCGTAATTTGGCAAATGCCATTGACGCCGTGTTCTAAAACTTCTGAAAAGCTGGCAAAGATTTGCAACGAAAAAGGCATAGACATTCCACAGTAATTGGAATGTTCGTTCTGATGTGCCAACGCCACGTATCGATTTCGGTGGCGGCGAGTTCAAACGGTGTTAGTAAAAACTAATTGGTAATTGTAAACTCACCAAGGCCGATGCAAAACCAGCGATTCAACGATAGATTTACACGTACTCGTTGTCAAATCCGGCGTTAGTTTAGCCGTTTTTCTTCGGAGCTTTCTTTTCTTCAATTCCTGGCTTTCGGGGATAAACAGCATTACCCTCACGGTCGATGGTGACGTACACGTAATTCGAGGTTATGAACGAGAACACCAGCATTACGAGAATCATGAGGCCAGCGTACAAGAAGAATATGGACCACTGAAATAAGGCGATCCAGAAAAGAAAACATTAGTCTACGCAACATTTAGAAACTCCTGAACAACTTAGTCCAACTAAAGTTTGAAAGAGCGGGAAATTTAATAACTTTCAACAAAATTAAATTACGAGGGGTATTCATTAAGATTCCGCAATAATTTTTTTTTTTTTTTTTTTTTAAGAAAACGGGTGTATGGATTTTAACGAAATTTGTTGGAAAAATTCTTCCATCATTTCCGAAAATATTTCTACATTAAAAGATAATTAGTTTCATAAATTGCTTGTGCTTAAAATGTGTACGCAAAGATGGAGTCCGCAGAGATTGTGGTTCAGCAGTTTTAATGGATTGGTCAGTCGAGAAATGGACGTTGAAAGTTCGGAAGATGGTTCGAGAAGCGGACGCCGAGTGTCTCGAACAAATTATAAATACCAAATTCCATCGCTAAATTGAAAAGTAAATTATACCTGCGAGTAAGTAAATTCCAGCCCAGTTATGCAATACATGTAATTCACGGATATCTACGGAAGAGAAACGTTAGTTTAATTGTGAAACTACGGACAAAACTTCCCGGTTTTTAAAAAAATTTACCTTACCCCTGACAACGTCAAAATTTGCATAGGCCAATGTTATCCAGTATTTTGAAAAATCGAATCAGGAAAATGTTCAATATTTAGTAAAATAGTTGCAAATTTGTACTCAGAAAAGAAGGAAAATTTTTCCAAATTTGAACACGGAAAACGTGGAAAATGTTGCAAATTTTTAATCGAAAAACATAGACAATTTTGCAAATTAGTACTCTGAAAGCGTTGACGATTTTGCAAATTTATCCCCGGATGCTGTGGAAAATTTGTACTGCATTACTTCTTACCTGTGAATCGTCCAAACCCGAAGCATATATATTATAGTCGTACTGGCCTCCATTTTGCGGATGGATTTCTGCGCCAGTTTTAACTAATTTTCCGGCTGCGTCGGGCAAGTGCAAAACGTATCTAAAATACCCGACGATAAGAGTTTAATAGGAAATGTCCGAAAAGGGGAGGACAAAATTGAGCTTTTTCTCCAAACATATTTTTAAAAATTCCAAATTGAGTTACGAATTTTTTGTCGTTTCAAAAACGCCATGCTTGCTGGGCTTTTCGTTTTTAACATCCTCAGCCATCTAACGCACACTAATTTGAAAATATGTCAATAAGCAGTTCCTTGTTCAAAAATGCCAACGATCCAAAGTAGGTCTTTGATTATAATTTTTTTCGAACTGTGACGTCATGCCCCAAAGTCAGGTGCAAACAACAAAACATCACGTGATGGCAGAAAAGGCGTGGTGAGAAGTTCTATCTTAGCATGCCCCAACATCATCATCATCATCATCATTCAATCACAGCACCACAGTGATTCATCGAGTAGTGCACAGTATACGTATACTGTATTGTTTGGATTCATTGTTCTGCACCCAGAGATATTGATAAGAATCAAAATATGCCAATCACAAAAATGACAATTTTGAGAATTTTAAAATTTTTACAAAATTTGCATTAACATTTTTTCCATAATTTAACAAATAAGTGTCGGAAAGTGAATATTTTGCAAATGTGTGCACATTTTTCCTCGAAATCCGTTGAACAATTAGCAAAAATTTTCTAATTTCTCCTTGGAAACTGTTCCAAATTTTGCAAATTTCTCCTCGGAAACTATTGAAAATCTCGAAAATGTCTACTCGGAAACTGTTGAAAATTTCTATATGGATTGTAATTAAATTTGTTGGAAAAATTGAGTTCCTAAATCTATTTCAACATTAAACAATACATTTCAAAAAGTGCACTCGCTTAAAATTGATGCGCAAAGATGTAGTCGGAAGAGATAGTGGCTCAGCAGCGTTTTTAAAATCGTGAAGGCATTTCAAGACCAGAAATGCGTGACATGTTTAAGATCCGAGTAATGTCCAACGGTTCTAGTGATAAGTCGCAAAAATCTTCTGACAATCGTAAAAATGTCGAAACAAATCACAAAAATCTCTTAAAAATCACAAAATTATGGACGAAATTTAAAGTTTGAGTTTAGTTCATACTCGTGTCCCACTGACGTATTTAAAGTTCGAAAAGTAAGATGAAACCCACCGAAATAGTCCATGGCAATCAGGGCCAGCAAATTCTTAGCTGAAGACACTTCGGTACAAGTGTAAGACATGGACATGCACTCGTCAGTCTCGTCGATGTCAGATGGACTCTTTGTAATGAACGCCATTCGTTTTAAAACGAATCCTTTTCTCCTGGAACTTGCGTACGACGCAAACCATATTCCGGACGTGGTAAATGGCAAGGAATATTAGTTAGACTGACTGGTCTCCATATTTTCCAACCTCTTAATTTTGCAATATTTTCAAAATCATCATTGGTTAAATTAAATTTGCTTTCGTCAATTTACAAATTTTAAATATTTTCATTGGTCAATTTTTCAAAATTTTCATTGGTAAATTAAATTATCCTTGGTAATTTTCAGAAAATTTTCATTGGTAAATTAAATTATCCTTGGTCATTTTCAAAAATTGAAACATTTATTTGTCAAATTTTCTGAATTTTAAACATTTTCATTGGTAAATTATCCTTGGTCAGTTTCACAAATTTTAAACATTTTCATTGGCCAATTTTGAAAGTTTTTTAACCTTCTTTGAAGTCAATTTTTCACTTTTTGACGTAGACACATTATAGTATTCTTCCACGAATTTCATAAAACTTAGAATGTCGAAATTTTATGTTCTACAATACTGTTGTGGGGAGGGGAGACAAATCGTTCAATTTTTGGGAAAAGAAAAACATGCACGACTCTTGTAAAGTAGCTTTGGAAAATTTAATATCTGAATAGCGTCCCCACTTTTCAAATACAGATTCACTATATAAATACTGATTTATAATATCTTAAAACATTATGCATTGGAAAAAAACAATCATTTAGAAACTCTTTTATAAAACATATTTACATTTTCTAAAGTGAACAAAAATTAACAGTTCGTGGCCATGATTTCGGAAACAAAATCTCACTTTTTCAGTATTGTACGTTCACGCTGTGTGTAGAAATCCAAGACAGCTTTAATTTTTTTTTTAGATTTCAGAAAAGACTGACGGAAATTTTACTGCAAAATCTGAACCATTTTCAACGAAATTACCCATTTTTTTAAAAAAAAAATAATGTGATTTTTTTGCTTTCCTGTAGCAACACCGCATTCGAATTATCTTAATTCCGCATTTGGCAAATGCTATCGAGCGCCACGTTGAACACACGCACCGATGGCGATAAGACCTCTGGTAAGCTGGCTAATTTTTGGAATGAAAAAGGCACGGACATTCCGCAGAAATTGGAATGTTCGCTCCGGTGTGCCAATTTCAGATATCGATTTCGGTGGCTGTGAGTTCAATCGGTGTTAGTAGATTAATTCGTACTTGTAAACTCACCGAGGCCGATGCAAACCAGCGATTCGAAGATAGATTTACATGTTCTCGTTGTCCCGTTCGTTGTCAAATCCAGCGTTAGTTTCGCTGTTATCCTTCGGAGCTTTTTTTTTCTTGAATTCCTGGCCTTCGGGATAAATCACATTACCCTCTCCGTCGATGGTGACGTACACGTAACTCATGGCCATGAACGCAAACACGATCATTACGATAATCATGATGCCAGCGTACAAGAAGTATTCGTACGACTGAAATAAAGCCATCCAGAAAAGAAAACGTTAGTTCCACGAAACATTTGGAAACGCCTCAACAATAAAGTTTAACAAAGTTTAAAAGAGCGGAAAGCTAATAACAAGTTTCTCCTCAAAACGTAAAATTAATTCTGAAAGATCCAAACTTCGTACAATACGATGAGTTTTCGTTAAGTCTCCGCAATCATTTTTTGTTTAAAAATTTATGGATTTTAGCGAAATGTGTTGAAAAAATTCTTCTAACATTCCTGAACAATTTCAAAGATGACTTTTCCAGGTTTTAAAAAAATTTCCCTGACCAACAATAACATAAAAAATTTGACATTTTCCAAAATCGACACAGCAAAATATTGTACTTTATTAATAAAATTTTGAAAACTAAAACAAAAAAATGAAAAAAATTCAAAAAACAAATTTGCACAAATAAATTTTGAAAATTTGACAAAAATTTTGCAAATCAAAACTTGGAAAACGTGGAGAAATTGGCAATTTTGTCCTCGGAAAAAGTGGCAAATTTTTATAATTTGTACTTGGAACATTTTGAAAATGTGTCTTCAGAAACTTACAAATTTGTACTGGAAAAATGTAAAAATGTTTCCACATGGGTTTTGACTACGTTTAATTTTCCTGACTTTTCAAGGTCTAGGAGAACCCTGGTATAGGAGTGGAATGGTCAGTTAAAAAATGGACGTTGAAAGCGCGAAAGATGGCGAGAGAAGCTGACGTTGAGTGTCTCGAACAAATTATAACTACCAAATTCCATCTTTCAACTGAAAAGTAAATTAAAAGGGCAGTTATGATAAACTCAAACTTACATATTTATCCAAAAACTTCGCTTCGGAAATGATGATAATTAGTAAGTTGCCAAATGCGTCGGTTAATAACCAAGCTGCCTGTAAAACCGACTTCATGCTTGCAGGAGCCTTGAAAAAAAAAATGTACATTAAATCCGTCAACGAAATTTTCGATCATCTCATCTAATTGTAAGTGTTAACTAAACAAGCAACTTTCGTGATGAACGAAACGCGAGCGGTTAAGATTTCCAACACCTACCTGCGAGTAAGAAAATTCCAGCCCAGTTATGGAAAACATGATTTCTCCGGCAGTTATTATCAAGTACTGCGGGACTTGCCATAACATATTAATATCATTTTCCGGCACTTCGATGTATTGATCCTCGGACATCTACGGGAGAAAAGCATCAGTTTAATTGCGAAGCAACTAACTAAACTTAAACGGAAATTGCGCATAACGCGCGTTCTTACCTGTGACTCGTTCAAACTCGGCGCGTATATATTATAGTCGTACTGGCCTCCGCTATACGACTGGACTTCTATGTCAGTTTTAACCAAGTGTCCAGTTTCGTTGGGCAAGTACAAATTATAGCTAAAATACCCAACGATAGGAGTTATTTCAGGCCGGTTAAATAATAAATCTAACGGGAGGACATAAATTAAACTTCAATAAAGATCATACGTTCCGGGTGCTGTGGAGCAATAACGTTCGCTGGTTTTATTAGAGGTGGTAATACCCATAGTAGTGCTACTGTCGATGTAGAAAATGCACTCTGTATTACTGTCATGCTTCTTCAACATAATTTGGTTTCCTTTGAAAGGCATATTGTACACCAATCTAAAGAAATTCATGAAAAAGAAATTCCCTTAAATATCGAGTATTGCAATTAATTTAACTCCTGCCTGCGCGATAGAGTTAATAACGGTGTATGATACCAGTGTTTCTCAACCACTGGTCCGCGAAAAACCTCAGACGTCCGCTCCGTTTTTCATTTTTTTTAAATAACTATAGAATTTTCATTTTTTAATACCACATTTTGAAATTAGTACCAATTTTACCAACAAAAAAAAAACTATATGCGGGGTTCCCCCAAACCTGGAAAAGCAATGCAGGGAACTTAACAATTTCTGGACAAGTCATGGAAGAACGATTAGTTTTGAAAAAAGTCGGGCAAATTCAATGTATTAATGCTGTCGCAATCCAAACTTAATGATGCCACGTGGTTAGCCCAGGGCCCATTTTCCAAATTTTTCCGAGTACAGATTTGCATAATTTTCAATAGATTCTGAGGACCAATTTCCCAAAATTTCAACCTAATTCGAGAACAATCTTTAAAATTGCTAAACCTTCTACAAGGGCAAATTTGAAAAATGCTGAACCTATTTAGAGTAGAAACTAGTAAATTGCCAATCTATTTCAAGTAGTAACTAAAAATGTTCAACCTAAACTCCCGCAATTACCTTATTGAAGCATTTCCATTTTCAGGTTTTTCAAGCAGTTGTTTTTCCTGTAAAAAATCAATTACGTAGACCTTTTGAAAACGGGTCTCTCAGAAATGTATATCGAAGCTTACGAATCGTACTTTTGGATTCTTAAAAATTAGAGAATTTTATCCAATTTTCTAATTGAAAGGCCTTCCAAGATTATGCAACTTCCAAGATCTCCCGCTCGTAGGTAAGCTGTTGTCGTATTTTTATCAAATGCGATATTTTTGAAAAAACAAACAAAACAACTTACCATATACATGTCCATAGAATTATCATCAACAATAAAGGCAACTGTATACGCAGTCTTTTCCTCTACGTTGACATTGAAAATTTTACTCGGAATTCCTTGGCAGTGAGCTCCACCGATAGGTGTTACTTGAACAGACAGGTTTTTAAAATCTCCGATGGGTATATCCTTGTTTTCTGAAAAAAACTAAAGAAAAAAGTAACTAATATTGAGATATCATTACATAACCTCCAAAATAAATACCTTTTTAATACTCTAATAAGCCCGAAATTATTTATGTTATTTCAACTTCGCTAAAAAAGTTATCTACAGCTAGGCACACACAGAGGTAACTAACGAAATTTATTTTATGAAACGTCTCAGTTTAAGCTTTCTCGGTGTGCCCCTTCCTTAAAATTGAAATTAGACCTACAAAAACTTATATGAACGCACATGGTAATGGATTGATGAATATTTACGATAGATGGTCACTAAGTTTCCGCAATCATTTTTTTTTTTTTAAAATCTGGCTGTATGGATTTTAACGAAATGTGTTGGAAAAAATATTCCATCAATACCAAACATATTTCAACATTAAAAGTTACGTTTCAATAAATTGCACAATTACTTAAAATTGGTGCGCAAAGATTGAGTCCGAGGAGATAGTGACTCAACAGCAATTTTTAAACTTTCGAAGGCATTTCAGGAGCAATAATGCGTGACGCGTTTAAGGTCCGAGTAATGTCCAAACTGTTCGGTCAGTCGAGAAATGGACGTTGAAAGTGCGAAAGATGGGGAGAGAAGTGGACGTTGAGTGGCTCAAACAAATGCAGAAGGCTTAAACGTTTTCTGAGCATAGCATACACTCGCTGTCACAACGATGCCAATTTTTGCCAAAAATACATTTCGCGGATACTTAATGAACACCCCTTGTAAAAAAATGCTTACCATCGTATCGTTCAAAGTAACATCCAAATAAAATACAGACTCGTTCATGGATTGAATTTGTAGATCGCATGGTCCATTTTTGATAAAAACGATGTTAGTATGGTCGCCGCTTGGATTCGAAGGATATTTTGACTGAAAATTCAAACCATAATATATCTTACGAATTATGAAAAGCCTTTGAGACATGACTTTGACATGACCGTGGTTTTTGATATCACTGGTATCTTAATTTACGATGACATTACCTCAATTGCTAACTGTAATACAGCTGCAACGATAAAGGCAAGGGCTGCGAACATACCGCCGACAAACACTCGCGGCAACTGTCTGAAAGTTTTTATAGCCACGGATTAATGTGAATCATGTTATAGGCAATAAACTCGAACATATGCATCAATTTCGCACTTACTTCGTTAAAATATTGCACTTGGCCAGCAAGGGATAAATCCCAGATTCGAAAATCGGGATAAATATCAAAATAAGAAGCGGGTTGACGACTTGCATTTGCTCCGGAAGTATGACGTACGAGCTCGTCTGAGAGATGCAAACAAAACGAAGAATTAACCTCAGGAGTAATTAAATAATTAAAACATCGGAGCGGAAGCTCACCAGTCTGCCGTCCAATTCCTGAGCTTGAAACGTCCACAGGGATCCCTGCTGCTCGAAAAGCGCCCAAAAGACCGGCAATGGAATGTAGAGGAACATGACTCGTAGGGCAGCTCTGACATCGCTGATGAATTTTGGGTCAAACTTATCATCGGCGTAGTCCAGCCAATGATTTTTCGTTTTTGTTTTGGTCTTCCATCGACGACCGATTGCATGCTGGAAGAAAATTTTATTTGTATTTTATTTTTTAAATCAAAATTTCAAAGAACGAATGTCCCGACGAATAGACACGATTCTAAATGTCAAAATTATAGCATCGCAGGCACAACAACTGAATCAGTGTTGGGCAAGAGTCGAATAAATGTTCAATCGTGGCAAAAATTGACAACTAAAATAGTAGTTCTTAAATTAAAATAACTAATTTAGTCGTTCATCGTCAAATAAAATTTTAAATCTAAAAATTTGAATGATTAAAATTTATGACTAAATAGCTGAGGAGCGAGGCCAATTTTGGTAATTTTCGACAGTTCGAAAGATTTTTCGACCTTTTTGAAAATGCTCGACAATTATGCCAATTTCTGACAAATAGAAAATTTTTTTTTGCCAATTTTGTGAATTTTTTCGACAATATCGCGAGTCTTTCGGCGGTTAGGTCGACTTTTTCGACAGTTCAAGCCCAACTGCTGAATTGTTACAATTTTTCGAATATTAGCAACATCGCGGAACATTTGCAAAATCGGCGAATATCAGCAAAATTAACGAAAAATTCGAAAAAGTGTTGATAATTGCTTAGACAGTTTCCCAGTTCCATACAGAGCTACAAAGCGAGACTCAGTGTATATAGAACTAATGAATAACGAACATTAGTTTAGATTATGGCGAATTAATCATCAATAGAAAGAGCCATGACTAATGACTAACCAAATTAGACATTAATCATGACTAATACACAAATGATTAGTCATTAGTCTTGATTGATCGACCGACTATCAAATGCCCATCTCTGCTTCGCGTGATTCAATTCAATTCAATTCAACTCAGTACCCTACAGTCAGCAACTAAATGCCATATGGTAGGGGGGTCAAGCCCA
>JAQGBX010004446.1:0-15352 GCA_034698745.1 Megaphyllum sjaelandicum | reverse complement strand
TAGCCGACCCGGGAATCGAACCTGAGTCTACCGAATGCAAGACGAGGATGCTAACCTCTAAGCCACCTTGCTCGGAATGACTGTATACGTAATACCAGTTGGCTCACTCGTCGCTATTTAGGTTGATTTGCATTCACAACGCTAACTGGATTCTGTAGTGCATCACTAAAATAAAGTCCAGCCCGTATTAACCCGGACAACCAAATCAAACGGTAAAAAACGTTTTATACTAAGCGTTAGCCAGTGAACGGTAGTGTGCTTTTCCGTGGGTATCATTACCCAATATCAGGTAGCACGTTGACTATATTTGGTTTTATGAGTGCAGGGCATGGCCGAAGACGAGTTGATATCTTCTAAACAGCAGGGCGGCACTGTAGTGCTTTGGCCACCAGAGCATCGAAGGTGCTGACACTGAGTGAGCCTACTGGCATCACGTATACTGGGCCCGTTTGTCTCCAAAAAATGCTGAACATTTTGCGATGTTACGAATTGTGCAAATTTGTACTAGGATAGGGTAGAAAATTTTCCAAATTTCTACTCGAATGAGGTTAAAAATGTTGAAAATTTAAAAATTATGAATATGTCGAAAATTTAGTTTTTTTCTATGAATGTGATTAAAATTTTGCAAATTTGTCCTTGAAAAATGGGGACAATTTTGTAAATTTGCATTTTGAACGTATTTGTCCTCTGAATATGTTGAAAATGTTTCAAATTTGTCCAATGAATATGCCGCAAATTTTGAAAATTTGTTCTCGGAAAATGTTTCAAATATTTAGATAATTTTTCAAATTTATTCATATTTATTCACAATTGATTACACCCAATAGGGGCCGCCAAGTTCGCCTTTCTGGTAACTGGTAACGAAAAATTTCATGTGTTAAATTTTTAACAGATTTCGAGAACAAGTTTGCTAAATTTTCCGAATACAAAATTCTCAAAAGAAAATGTCTCGCTAATTTTTTTTTTAAATGAAAAGGAAGTTGCAATGAACTTTCTCGTTTTTTGGAAAGTTGTGCTGAAACTTGTTGAAATTGAATTGATCTTTACCGACTTTTGTTTTCATAACACCCCTATCCGATGAATTTACCTTTGACCCTGGGAACTGAGTTTTATTTGGCATTTCTTCCGCCAGATTGTCCTACCCCCCCTTTGTTCACATTGTGTCTTCGACTAAACATAACCCTCCCCCCCTTTCCCTAAATGCGGACGTTCTTTTTGTGAAAGCCCCTAAACAAAACTTTACAATTTGATAAACAGAGGTCGTGTTCGCTGTCCAGACAGTTTTTCGGGGATCCGATTCCTTCTCTCAGACATCGATGAAAGCCGAAATTCGACGATATTTCGTTATTAGAGGGATTTCGTCGTAGTATTTTTTGATTTGTTTCGACTAGGTTAGAATTTTCAATTCAGCGTTTCAACTACCTCAAACGTTTAATCCGTATTTTTTAAACGTTAAGATTAAAAGTAAAAATATCTTTGACTAGTTTATTTTTCTTCTAATCGGGGTTTTCAGTTTGATTTTTAATTTCTCAACTGGCTTGGGATTTCTTCGAAGCTCCTATCGTTTCGACCCAGAGTACAAATTTAATTTCATGTGATAAACGACTAGACAAACTTGATTTTAAATAATCAGAAATGTAGCTCGCACGGTTGTCTTTTCTGTGTTGAAATTGTGGGCAATTTCACTTTATCGTGCCATCAAGAGGGCGTTCGGAGGCTTTGACGTTCTCATCAGGGAATTATTTTTAAGAGGGTTTTGGGTATGAAATTTGAATGATTTTTAGTTGGGTTTTATCTCAGAAATGAAGTTTTTCGTTTTTTTTTTATTTTGAGTTATTTGCCTTCCTTATTTAGGATGTAAGGGTGTGAGCACAAAGAATGCTTATTGCAGGCGTATACTGGCGCCACCATTTTGAAAATTATTGAATATTGTTCTGTGCCGATTTTGCAATATTTTGGATGGCATTGCCATGTGTCAATTTAGACATTGGTCAGGGAAATGTTTAAAAACCTGCCTGTAAAAGTCAGAGAAATTGAAAATGAAATTTCTGGGTGCGCCCTGTACAGTGTTTTGTTCCCGAAAAGAACCAATCGTCGGTAAACCCTTCTTTTGCTGGGTTTTTTGTTCGTTTTTAGGGGCATTTTTTTATAATTGGTAGCACGTTTGGTAACACCTTCCCTCAAATAGTCGATTATAGCGAATTTTATGCATTTTTCTGGTCGAATTGGTGTATGGTGTATTTTGTGCGTTTTAACAGAAGAGAAGTTGTGGTAAAAGTTGGCCGTGCGATAGAATTTGACATTTCTGAGACGAAAATTTATAATGAAATGTTGATTCTAATAACTGGCTAATTTTTACTGAATTTTAATCGACGCATTCGATGTATACGTATATCGTAGAATTATACTTTTTATACGCTTATAAAGTAGTGCGACTGTTACGCGTTGTCTTCGTGGCGTCCTTTTTCACCACCCTCGTGATCCCAGGCTAAATTGTACTAATCTCTTAGTGAAATGTCTAATTTTTAATGTGATTGTTATATTAAAATTCAACTGATTTTGAGTTTGACCGATAAACGTGATTTCTGCTAAGTTTTATTTTTGTTCAGTTTGTTTTCGAACTTGATGAGGTTGCTGGCGAATTTTAAGCGTGTGCTCAAAAATGACGTCATTTGTAAAGAAATGATCGTATTAATTAATGTTATTTACGAAAGATGTCCATTGATGACGTCATGTGCGAATGTAGTCCGAAATTGACGTTTTTCACAAAAGGTGTTTGAAATGAACGCTATTTCATTGGAAAAAATTATCGAAATGTAGGCCTATGTCGTTTGCAAAAGATTTCCAATGATGATTGTCCGAAATTAAAAAAAAAGAACAGGATTTAATTTGCAAAAGTTGTCTGAAATGACGCCATTTAAAAAAAAAAAAAAATGACTTGAATTGCAAAAGTTGTCGGAAATTTGCCATTCGTGAAAGATGTCCAAAAATGACGTCGTTTGCAAACATTTCCGAAATTTGTTATATTTGCGTAAGATTTCCGATACTGACGTCATATGAAAAAGATGTCCTAAAAATGCCGTCATTTGGAGAAGCTGTCTGAATATGACGTCATCGGCGAATGCACGTCCCAAAATGACGTCATTTACGTTTTAATTATTCGTAGTTACTTAATTTGCCTTTTGAAATTCCTGCCATTGCGAATGTTTACAAATTTCGTTTCAGATCCGTCACTGACCAATGAGCACTTTGGTGCCATTCTGCGTCTAGATTCAGCGCTATTTGGAATGAGGACTCTTATCGTGTCGACAGATGGCGCTGCCAAACACTTGGAAGGAATATCGCGTGATTCTAAAGTTTATATGATCGTAACATATTTGTTGGACATAAGATGAGCTCGCGTTATCACTACGATATCATTTGACCTTTCTAATCCCGATGAACGTTGGACTCCAGCCTTATTTTAATTCGTAGCAGATAATTTCTGCTCTTTTCAGACGAGTTTCATGAAACCGGACAAGATGAATTTCGCGGGGCGAGTTGCGATCGTAACTGGAGCAGGTGGAGGTATGTTGACGTGAACAAAACTACATTTTAGGAAAAATATTTCCTTATATCCACGAATGATCGAGACGTAGAATTGCTCAATTAATAAGAAATAATTATATAGCGCGTAGCTTTAAAATGGCTGTTGCCAAAGGTAACAAATTCGAACGCACGGTGAAAAAAGTTCGAATTCGCACAAATTTTGCGTTTTGTTGCGTTGAATGTTCATCGAAATGATATATAAATGAACTGCGTGGAAATTGCTTTTGAAGTTGGTGTTATAAAACGTGAAAATTAGATAAATTTGGACGTGAAATAATTGTATATTTGGCATTGTACGCCAGCTGTAGGCTATGCTTGTGCCACGGAGGGCGCCACCGTCCAACCTAAATTGCTCGAACTTTAAAAAGGGTGCTCAGTCGGGCAGGTGCTTTAGGAATGGTTTTGAAACATTCACTCGAAATTATCGTGGTTATTCTGAACCAAATTATACGCACCTTTTTTTTGCAACGGGATGCAAAAACGGAATGCCATTCGTGAAGATGATTGCCTGAGTGCCCCTGTTACTGTATATCGTCGATCTTCAGATAATATGCGTAGCTTTAATGGCCGAATTTGCAAACCTCAAACGCTCGTTGAAATAAGTTCAGTTCCACTCATTTTGGAATATGCACATTCCATTTGCAATGCAATTGGTAAATGTGCTAAGTCATATTTGGATTATATAAGCTTACTTCGGAAAATAGTCAAAATACGCTTTTTAATTCCAAAGTTTCGATGAATTAATACTTTGTACATTAAAATAGGAAAATTCGATAAAAATTACATTACGTAAAACCAGGGTACCCCCAGACCTGGAAAAGTCAGGGAACTTAAAAATGTCAGTAGAAGTTAGGCAAGAATGGATTATTTTTAAGTCAGGCAAATTCAACGTATAATCGTGTTGTTGCGATCCAAAACTAATGATTTTACATGGTTAGCTCAGGGCCTATTTTATGAGTACAAATTTGCAAAAATTTCCACATTTTCCGTGTACAAATTTGCAAAACTTTTTAAAAAACTGTATCGATTTTGCAAGAGAAGATATGTCAATTTTTCACATTGTCATTGGTCAGGGAAAGGATATGTATGGAGCCCGTTATAGGACAGTAGATTTTTTTTTCCCGTTCGTAATGACACAAAACGCGTCATTTGACGCAGAGTGCCTGTATGTTGGTTGCCTCGGTAAAATCAGCCAAATTAATGGTGTTGTTTTAAAAAAATTTCCACGTTTTCACGGTTTTCTCGAATACCAAATTTCAAGTTCTAGATCTGGAATTCATGGATATTCCAAAAAAAAAAAGAATAGCATAATTTTTCTGACTTTTTAGGGTGCACACGTGACATTTTAAATATATTCTAGAGTTTCCCCAGAGTACGAATTTGCAAAAAATTTCGTTTTCCCGAGGACAAATTCGCAACATTTTCAAAAGTTTCCGAGGTCAAATTTGCAAATTTTTCACGTTTTCGTTGATTACAATTTTGCAAAATCTTTCACGTTTTCACGAGTACAAAATTACTTTTCACGTTTTTAAGAATACAAATTTGCAAAATTTTCCACGTTTTTCCGAGGGCAAAGTAGCAATATTTTTAACAGTTTCCAAGGACAAATTTGCAAAATTTTCCACGTGTTCCCGAGAACATTTAACCCTTAAATTTTTTTTTTCTTTTAATTCTTGTTTTATAAAGTGGTAGATAAAAATTATAATATTCAGATAGTAAAAATAGTAAATTTTGGTCAGAGGTCTCGTTTGTTTGTTTATTTGTTTGTGGATTTTTAACGTTGGCCTATTTCTGCACACAAGGGTTGCCAGCTTCACCTACCTGGAAATTTTGACTTCCGAAGACAAACTCGCAAAATATTCCGCGGTTTCAAAATACAGTATAAATTTGCCCAATTTTCAACAGATTCCGAGGACAAATTTCCAAAATTTTGAAACCTTTCGTAATAGCTATTTGCAAGATTTCAAGCACAAATTTGTCAACAGTTTCCGCGAAAAATTTGCAGAATTGTCAACATTTTCTGTGGACAAAGTTACAAAATTTTCCACGGTGTCCGAAAACAAACTCGCCAACCGAAGCCGAAATTTACAACATTTTAAAACTTTTCGAAATACAAATTTGCATGATTTTCAAAATTTCGTCGCTCTAGTTTTCAAAACTTTTTCAAACATTTTCAAAACTTTTAAAATTTCTCGCAAAATTTTTTTTAAAAAAATTCATGCTAATGTTGTATAATTTTCAAAAAAAATTCATGCTAATTATGTAAAAATTTTCAGAAGTGTCATTAGAAAATTTGGCAAAATATTGAATATTGTCGCCTGTAGATTTTGCGAAATCTTGGATAATTGTGATTGATCAGGGAAATTTGTTTAAAATCCTGGAAAAGTTAGGGAAATTGAATATGAAATTTCTGGACGAACCCTGTATACTGTATATACTTGTACAAACGCAGTGAGATATCCTAATGACGGAAAGACTATCGATTTCCATGTTCTAACCATGAAAATTGTCTTTAGTTATAGTTACTGTGCATTACTAAGTCTTGTTTCCTGGCCCGGCCGGTATTGAATTTTAATGCAAACAGTGCCGCGTTTGCATTTAGAACTGTTCAAATACAATTCGATCGAAGCGAATCTTCACAGTATACTGTACTATGGTATCTTGTACCTCAATACTCTTGACTAGGCTGTACGTCGAACGGGGCTCCTGAAATTGTCACGAACATCTACATGTACGTTCGTTTCAGCTTTATGTTCCCAATTTCATAAAAATGCTGCATTTCTAATGTATTCGATCGATGAAACTTATGATACTGCTGCTACTGATCAAATTATTACCAAAATCATAACAATAATACTGACCCGATAAACTGTTTTGTATTTTTAGGATTAGGACGATATTATGCGTTGCTGTTAGCCGAACGAGGTGCTGCTGTTGTAGGTGGGTTGAGTTATGTTGCATTTGCAGCTTGGTGGGACGTGACACTTTATCGAATTTTATGAATTTAGTATTACTCCGTGGAGAATTTGTTGACGTAGGTGAATAAGTTGACCAAAATTAAATACTACGAAGGGTGTTTATTAAGTTTACATGATATATTTAAAAAAAAAAAAGAACAGCTGTATGGATTTTTTTGAAATGTGTCGGAAAAATTCTTTCATCATTCCTGAACATATTTCAAAGTTAAAAGAGACGTTTCAAAAATTGCCCCTGCTTAAAATTATTGCACAAAGATGGAGTCCAAAGAGATATTGGCTCAGCCGCGTTTTTTAAATTTTGAAGGCATTTCAGGAGCAGAAATGCGTTATACGTTTAAGGTCCGTGTAATGTCCGAACGTTTGTTCCGCGAGTCGATCGGTCAGTCGATCAGTGGGAGAGGTGGACGTTGAGTGTCTTGAACAAATGCCCGAGACTTATACTTTATTTTATGATTTAATACCGGTGCCCCCCAAAAATGCACAAAACAAAATGGACATTTTTTTGAATGTTAAATGACATTTCAGTTTTACGATTTTCAGTCAATGATCTCGGTGGCAGTAGCTCCGGAGAAGGAAAAAGTACGGCCGCTGCTGATGTCATCGTAGACAAAATTCGCCAAGATGGAGGAAAGGCGATAGCCTCGTTCGGTACGTGTCGAAATGCTGCGTATATATCAAATTTGTAATGGTAAAAATTCTCAGTTTGTCAGTATGTAAATGCTGATGAATTTGTATTTCAGACTCGGTTGAAAATGGAGAAAAAATCGTGCAGACTGCTCTGGATAATTACGGTCGAATAGGCGAGTATCTGGGTATTTTGAAAAGATTATCAGGTATAATCTCGATCAGTATTTCACGAGGCGTTTCCACAATTCAGATATCGTAATCAATAATGCCGGGATACTCAGAGATCGATCGTTTGCCAGGATCAGTGATGCTGACTGGGGTGAGTTCTGAAAATGATGGGTTTGGTGAGGGGGAGGAGGCGGGGGAAGTTTACGCCCAACAGACAGATTATTAAACGTGAACGAGTGCGAAGGACATCGTGTCGAAATAAATTTTGAATTTGTGTAGATTCGGTCCAACAAATTCACTTACGGGGAGCTTTTGTTCTGACCAGAGCAGCGTGGCCGCATTTTCAGAAGCAGAAGTATGGCCGGTAAGGTTCGCCACTTTTCAATCGGATGTCCAAAGTCCACATTTTTAAAAAAAACAAAAAAACGGCCGTATGGATTTTAATGAAGTTTGTCTGAAAAATTCTTCCATCCTTCCCAAACATATTTTCAACATTACAAGATACGGCTCCAAAAATTACACGTGCTTAAAATTCCGAAGCAAAGATGGAGTCCCAGGAAATAGTGGCTCAGTGGTGGTTTTGTAACTTGCGAAGGTATTTCAGGAGCGGAAATGCCCGATGCGTTTGAGGTCCTGAGTAATGTCCGAACGTTCGGTCTAATTGGTGTATTGATAAGTCGAGGGTGGGAGTAGTGGACCTTGAGTGGCTTGTACAAATGCCCGTGGCATAATAATAATAATAATAAACTTTTAACTCACGTCTTTAAACACAGTACATAAATCAATTAATAGAATTTCAAAGCCCACAAATAAGTGGGAAAAAATGGAGAAGGTTTCTGTGGATTTCTTTGTCAAAGTTAATTAAAATCCATACGACCGGATTTTCTTTTCAAAAAATGGTTGCGGAAACTTAATGAACACCGCAAATATTAAAAACTCCGAAAAGCAGAAACAAACACGCGCACCTTCAAATATGGACGTATTTTTTCTCAATCGCATTTTTAGTCATTAAATTTATGTAAGATTTCGGATAACTACTTATTTCTTTTCTTACTCGTATTTAGGGTCATCATGACATCTTCGGTGGCTGGGACATACGGCAATTTCGGCCAAGCAAACTATAGCGCCGGTGGGTATTTTTTAATTTTTTTTTTCTAGTTAATGGCAGTATACTCGCTATCGAACAGGAGTAAATTGACATCGCCGCCTTATTTACAGCGAAAATGGGCTTGATCGGCTTCAGCAACACCTTGGCCGTGGAGGGAGCAAAGTACAACATCCATTCCAACGTCATCATACCGATGGCCGCATCGCGTCTTACTGAAGGACTCATTCCTCCGGGTATGCCTCTACCGCGTTTAGTTTACGATTAATGGGATTCGTTTCTGATGTGCCCAATCGGGAATTTTTACTCATGAAATTTCCATTCGTTTCTTGAAACTTTCTTAGACATATTCGAGGAGCTCAAGCCCGAGTATGTGGCGCCGGCCGTCGTTTGGTTGTGCCACGAATCATGTGAAGAAAGCGGGGGCATATTCGAAGCGGCCGGCGGATGGTTTGGAAAATGTGAGCCGTTGATCAGCTTGGGGAAACATGTCACGATTGCAATTGTTAATTGATCTGTAAATATTTTTAGTTCAGTGGCAGCGATCGCTGGGTGCCATGCTGCGAAGGCCCGGAGTAAAACTGACGCCTGAATTAGGTGAGAAATGTCGCGTTCGGTTCACACGGCGACTTTGTAAATGAGGACGTTTTTTCACATTTTTTTCCCCCGTTGAAATTTTTAGTCCGGGATGGTTGGAGTAAGATCGTGGACATGAAGGATGCAGTGACTTTGACAAATACTCAAGGTTAGTGATGCGGAGTCGTAGACTTTTGAACTTTGTCGGTGCTGTTTTGTCTCGCACGTGACTCGATGCGAGTTCAAAGAACAGGTCAGCTACCCGATGAAAAGCTCCGGTGAATTTAAAGATGATGTTTCTGAAATGAGACCGCCAGTGCGAATGCTCGCACCATCTTATCAAAAATCTGGGGAAGTTTTCATAAAAGCTAATAAGTTTTTTTTCGACGCCATAGAGGCTTTCGGGGGAATTGTCGATGGAATGACCGATAAGAGGCGACTCTTTCCTTCTGAAGCTTCCGGAAATGGCATCCAACCGGTAAGTGGTTTTTCGAAGAATTTTCCTAAATTTTAAACTAGAAAGTTCTCTCTCTCTCATTGGTGCAATTTTTAATTTACGAATCGCCCGCCTCGCAGGAACTTGCCATGGCTCACAAGTTTCCCAGCACTCCGTTTTCATACACGACCCGGGATTGTATTCTCTACGCTTTAGGCAGTAAGTAAAGGAAATTGGTCGCCAAGTTTTTCCTTTTATTTTATTATTATTTTATTTTTTTAATTGAAAATGTGTTTAATTTTATGCCTAAAATCATCTCTGTGCATTTTAGTCGGAGTGTCCACCCGCGATGAGAAGCACCTCCAATACTTGTTCGAAGTGAGCGAAAACTTCGCCCCTTTTCCCACTTTCGGCATCATCCCGGCGCAGGCGGCTCTCATGAACGCTAGCATGTCGTCCAATGGAATTCCTGGTCTGCCGGTCAACCTCGCTCAGGTAGATTCTCTGTTCTGATCTATTCTTTACCCTACAGTCGGTATACCTGTGTCTACCAAATGCGTGGCTAGCGTGATGACCACTCGGACACGTCCACATTTGACAAGATTGTTGGGAAGTTCGTGTCGGACTATGTCTGACGTATACTGACTATTTCAGGTTTCTCCAGACCTGTAAAGCCTGGAAAAATCAGAGAAAAATGAATTAATTTAATTCTGCGAATTAATGTTGTAACAATCCAAAAGGTGACTGAGCAAGGTGGCTTAAAGGTTAGCATCCTCGTCTTTCATTCGGTAGACCCAGGTTCGATTGATTCCCAGGTCTGCTATCTTCGATTGTGGTTTTCATGGTTTCCCACAATTTCTCCAGGCGAATGCTGAGATAGTTCCTATATTAAATCTGCCATGACCGCCTTCCTTTCGTAATCCAATCCCACCCACCCTCTTTAAAAATTCCAAATACGGGAAAATTAATTAAATTGAGAATTTGGGGTCAATCAAATTGTATAATGATCCCCCTGCCACATGGAACTATGTACTGACTGCAGGGTAAAGAATTGAAATTGAAATTTATAACGTCATTTGTCATCATGGTACAACTTTAACAAGTTACGTCATCGTCACTTTTAATCAATGACGTCATCATCAAAATTTTAATAAATGCCATCAGATTTACAAAATGACGTCATCGACAAAATTTAAGACGTCATTGATCATTGTGACATCATTTTTGCTTAATGACGTCATCATTGGAATTTTAATCAAAGACCTCGTTTTGCTAAATGACAAAGATGATATCATTTTGTCATTTTTGCGACAATTTGATTGTTTTCATATTGCGTTTATTGCTAACTTTTCCATTTCACGTTTTTATTCCCAGGATGAAAAAGTTTATAAATCTGTTACCGTGGAAGAATATGGTGAGTCAAAATTTCCCAAGCTAATAAAATGCGAATTTTTTCTTCTAAAAGCAACTAAAAGCAGAGATTTCTAAAAGCAGAGATTTAGTAAAAAAATGTTCCAACTTTTCTGAATCTCTTTTTTACTATTGTTTTTTAAGTTTTTACTTATTCAACTTTGGTCAAAAAATTAAATGTTCTAAAACTGTCCTCATCGATTCTAGTTGTAAATTTAGTGGAAAGACCTAAAATATATTTAAAAAGTTTCTGTTGATCATTACAACTTCTTGTTTTGGCCTACAGTGCTTCCGAAGTTTGAAGTGACGGTTCGCCCTCCATCATTTGGGACATTCAACGACTCTGAAGTGGTTGTTTCAGTGGATGCCAAGTAAGAAATGTGTTTTTGTTGAATTTTTAATAAAATACTCGCTGGAACACATGACATGGTTGCTGTATATTTTTCATACTTTTCAATGCATATGTAAACTGAGAAAATCCTCTTATGTTAAATTATGTTCAAATTATTCAAGTTTAGAATTTTAATGTGATTTCGCAGGGTTGGATTATCAAAAAATCTCATAGCCAAAAATTACTAAGTAGGAAATCTGCGCCATTAGCGCAATTTTTCCCCCGATAAATTTGTCGTTAGCTCAATATTTTTCTAGATAATTTGACGTTTAGCTCAATATTTTTTACCGATTAATTTAACGTTAGTTTAATATTTTTTAGCGATAAATTTGACGTTAGCGCAATTTCATTGTCAATTTCAGCGGAAAAAACTTGCGCTAACGTCAAATTTATCGTAAACAAAAAATTGAGCTGACGTCAAATTTGTATGGGGGGAAAAATTCTACTATTCTTTTGCGCATTTTTTTTCCGATAAATTTGACCTGAGTGCAATTCATTGTATGTTTATTTTCCGCGATTAAACTGCAATTTTTTTAAACATAAATTTGCGATTATTACGCAATTTTTTCACCCTTAAAGAAACGTAAGAAAACGTGACGTAAACTGTTTAAAAAGCAAAGTAAGAGCGCAACAATTGTGGAATTTTTTATGTAAAAATTACTTTAATATTGAAAATAAATGGCATGAAAATTCACTTTTATAATGCACTTTCCTGGTGGCGTAGTTCTTTTTTTCCTGTGTTCATGAAATTTCCATGAATTTTTGCAGAGATGTTTAGCATATTACAGTATTACGTTTGATTTGGTTGATTTTGATTTAAGTGCCAGCTTTTGAAAAGTTCGTTCCAAACTAACATTGCCAAAATTGGATTGCTTATGGGTAATTTTTTTTACATAATTCAGGTACACATTCGGAAAGCCAGTGAAGGGAAAGCTCCTCCTGAATACTACTGAAAGTTACTGCCGACGCCCATATGCCTCTTATTGCGGGTCCACGCCAGTTGTAGTACGATCAGATGTAAGTTAAAGACGTTCATTAGATATTAATGTCTATATCCAAAAATAAATTCTGGTTACGAGGAAATCTAGAAACTGATCTAATTATTTGGATTTTTGCATATATTTTAACAATTTTCTTGTCCCATTTCCAGATTGATGGCACTGCCACTGCTAGGATTCCAATCTCCCAGTTGAACTTCCCGGATTATTACGTGCACAGTCAAGCCACTATCGAGTTTTTTGCCACAGTCACAGAAGAGCTCACAGGCCGTCAAATGAACGCTTCAGCCACAATGACCATATATGCGAACAGAGAGAAACTTGACATTTCTCAGTCCTCTTCTACCTTTAAGCCGGGTCTCCATCACTCTTATACAGTAAGTTAATCTAACAAGTTTTTAGGAAATGGTCTTTTCAATTATAGCAGTATATTGTTCCAAAAGAAAGAAATTTTTGTTTCATTTTGCTTCTTGTAGATTAAGCTGCAGTTGCAAGATGGCACGCCGGTGACCAATGCCGATGCTCCGCTCTTGGTGAAACATCGCACTAATTATGCTGGGCTTGAAAAGGAGCAGAATTACACCATACCACCAAATGGCATCGTTAATGTAGACCTTTTCCCCAACGAAGATGCTGAATACCTACAAATCAACGTAAGTTGTCTATATTGATCCCAGCTAATAATACTCATTGACATCTTAATTAAGCTACGTTCACGCTGGAGGAAAAGTAGATGAATGTATTGCTGCCAGTTGTTTCTGGAAACATAAATTTGCGTAAGCGTACTGGAACATTCTGTCCACACCGAAAAACAACCAGAAACAGCTTGCTCCAATTCAGTTTGCTATTTCTAGATAGACAACGAGCAACACACTGGAACGAGCAATGCATTGTCCATGCTGAATCGGCAACAGTTCAGGAAACTGATGTTTATTAGTAGTGATAAACTTTCTTTGACCTTTACCACTTTATATGGCATCCGGAAACTTAGGGGAACTTTTGTTTCTGTTGCCATAAACAATAAGGAAATTTTAGCAATTACGGAATACATGTATGTGGGAGCAAGCTGTAGGAATACGCAACAGGAACAGATTTAAGTTCCTCTGTTTCCTTCAGTGTGGACGTAGTTTTTAGAGTTAGTTGTCTCATGTTGAAATTGTTTACTTACTTTCTTCATTACAGGCAGAATATAAAAACATCCGTGATTCCGCATCAGCGAGCAAGGCCACGTCCATAAGCACCAAATACCTGCAGCTCGCGGTGGACAAGAAAGATCCCAAGGTGAGCTTGATTGTTTTTCTCGTAAGCCTCTTTACTCCGTATTACAAGCAAATGAAATGCCATTTTACATTAATTCCGAAGAATTTACATTGATTGATTGTCAGGCCATTGAAAAATAACTTTAAAATGTGGATGTTTTTTAGGTGGGCGACACCGTCAATATCGGAGCAAATTCCACATTTTACATCAATCAGCTTGGTTACGAAGTGAGTATCGATCTTAGTTATTTCTTGTTAAAAATACACAAAATTGTGTTTATAACTTCAAAGAAATGCAATGGAAACTGTTTTTACATGAAAATGTTGTTAGAACTGATTGATAATTGGGAGTTACCTTCTCAACTAGGTTGTTGCCCGTGGTAAAATTTTGGCTTCCGGCTCAGTGAAATTTGACAAGGATGCTAAGTACCAGACCTTCCCACTCACCCTGACTCAGGACATGGCACCACGCACCCGAATCGTGGTTTACTACGTCTCGTCTTGCGGAGAAGTGGTGGTTGATAGTTTGGATTTCAGTGTTGATGGCCTTTTCCAAACACCGGTAGGCTATATGATTCAATTTAATTTTGCTGTCTTTCAAGTTTTCTCATTAACCATCATCGAAATTGCCCCTTCTAGGTTGAACTGTCCACGAGTGAAAACCGCACAAAGCCTGGCGCTCCGTTGGATGTGATTGTCGAGACCAGCCCCGATGCCCTGGTGGGGCTTCTGGCCATCGACCAGAGTGTTTTGTTGCTGAAGGGAGGCAACGATATCACCAAAAATCAGGTAATTTTTACAACAATTTTGAAGAAAGTTTGAAATCTGCGTAAGTTCCAACTGGACTAATGCTATTTTTTTAGCTTAACTGTTGTACTGGAATTAACGTTTTATTTTCTCTTATTTATAGGTTGTTCAGGATTTGGACGGCTACGAAAGCGGATGGCGTCCATCCAATTATGATTACAACCGCAAGAAGCGATCCATCTGGCGATCTCCTGGAGAAACTCCGAGCCAACTCTTCGACGTGAGTACAAATTTGAGGACAAGCACCCTGTCAGCACTTAATTTTATTTTTAATAGCCACGGAGAAAATCTGCCACCATAAAAGTGCAATTAGATGAGCACAATCAGGAATAATTCCGCAATAATTTTACATTCATCCACTGTACGTATAATGAAACCAAAGATTGAGGAAATATACACTGTAGCATTAATAATACGATAAAAGTAAAATTTTCATGTAATTTATTCGCAATATTAAGGTAATTTTATTGTAAAAAACTGCATATAATAATGCGGCTAATTGCACTTGCGTCAAATTTATCGTGAAAAAAAGTGCCCTTGTTTCACATTCATCGCTAAAAAACTGCACTTGCGTTAATTTTATCGCAAAAAATCACACTTCCGTCAATTTTATTTTAAAAATAATTGCACTTGCATCAATTTTATTTTTGAAAAAATTACACATTGTCCAATTTTTATTTTTAAAGATTTCCACTTGAGTCAATTTTTTTTAAAAAAAATTACATCTACCTCAATTTTATTTTTAAAAAAATTTCACATGCGCCAATTTTTATTTTTTAAAAAATTACATATGCGGCAGTTTTTATTTTTAAAAAATTGCAATTGCGTCAATTTTAATTTTTAAAAAATTGCAATTGCGTCAATTTTAATTTTTAAAAAATTGCAATTGCGTCAATTTTAATTTTTAAAAAATTGCAATTGCGTCAATTTTAATTTTTAAAAAATTGCAATTGCGTCAATTTTAATTTTTAAAAAATTGCAATTGCGTCAATTTTAATTTTTAAAAAAT
>JAQGBX010004445.1:0-15353 GCA_034698745.1 Megaphyllum sjaelandicum | reverse complement strand
AGATACCTTAAAAATACCTTGATACCTACTAGATACCTGGAATTGACCAATATGATACCTAAAATTTTTGTAAGGGAAATTACAATATTTTTAGTAGTTTCCGAGGTTAAATTTTCAAAATTGTGTACGTTTTTCATTAAACAATTTTTTATAATTTTCTATTTATCTTACCAAGTAAAAAGTTTCAAGTGTTCCTCGTTTCCCAAAGACAAAGTCGCCATATTTTGTAAAAATTTTCAAGGACAAATTTTCCACTGACAACAGATTGGCAAAATTTTTCATTGTTTTCCCATGGACAAATTCGCAATAATTTCAATTTCTGAGGACAAATTCCACACGTTTTTTTTAGTTAAAATTTAGAAATTTCTTAAGTTTTCTTCAAGTAAAAAATTGCAAAATTCTTCACGTTTTCCCGAAGACAAATTGGCAAAATTTTCCACGTTTTTTCCAGAAAAAAATTGCAAATCTTTCACTTTCCCGAATAGAAATTTGCTAATTTGCAAAACTTCTGTAGGTCTTTTGAAGGCCAAATTGCGGGCATACATCATTTAACTCTTAAGTTATATAAGTATTAAATAATGTTGTCCTTCAATTGCAGATTGTGTTTATCTGTAATTATAGATTTGTTTATTTGTAATTTTAGATTTGTAATTAAGGTTTGGTTTTGCAGGGTTTACCTGTTCCATTATTGTTGAAATTTGTAATTGCAGTGTATTTAAAAAATTTCGTAACTTTAATTCTAGAGCTTGAATAAAGGGACATGATCCCGAAACGTCGCCGAAGAATTGTTGTTTGATCGAGGTCGTCTTATTACTTTATTAAGAAATAAACTTAGGAATTAAAAAATGAAGATAAGAAAAATTTACAAATTTTACAATATTTTAAGCAAAAAATATGGAGAATTTTATAAAATTAAAAAGAGAAAATATTCAGAATTTTACACAAATAAGAGAAACACATTTGGAATTTTAAAAAATGTGTAATATTTTCTTCTCATAATTTTATATAATTCTCAATATTTTAGTCTTTTTAATTTTGTTAAATTCTCAATATTCTCCACTCAAAATTTTGTGAAATTTGTAATTGGTTCTTATCTTAATTTCGTAAATTCTGAAGTTATAGTCTAAAGAATATTGCAAAATTTCAATATTGGTCATTACAATTTGAAAAATTGGCCAATTATAATTGACAAATTCACCAATGAAACTACTAAAGATTTAAGAAAAAACTTATAATATGAAATGTTCAGAATTATGCAAAATTGACCCATATTAAAAATTTGTAAAACCAATGATAAAAATTGTGAAAAAATTCCAAGTATTCATTGGCAATTTTTTTCTTATTATAAATTTCACGAAAAAAAGAGAGGACAATATTCAGAATTTTACAAAATTGACCAACTGTATGCAACCAATCATGACTATTCATGGAACTTTACATGTAAATAATAATACATTAAACAATATCTGATTAAGCCAAGCTTGACCAAAAATATTTATGACTGCACCTAGCTAACAAATTGTCAATTATTGAGTTATGATTCTTGTGATGACCATGGTCAGTTTAGAAAAAAGTGACACATTTCATCCCGTAATAATAATTCATATCACTCGGGGCAAGGGCCTCTACAGATGAGCTAATCAATAAGCAATGCACCATTTTTAATAAGAAAAAACTTGTATCGTATTTCAAAATTTCATTTGTGGAGATTGTGAATGTCCAACATTTTGTTCTCAAAGGTTGCCATTTTGGATTGTCAGATCCAAATAAAAGCGTGTTTCGTGGCGTCTTCGCTCTAGTTTTCCATCAACCTGAGCATGATTTTGACACGTAAAGAGTGCATGTATTTAAAATTACCGTAGACATCAACTTCAGATCAAATAGATATTGTAAAGGCTAATTTCATTCAGATTTTAGAAATAAATTCATCAATGAATAATTTGCTTTAAAAGATATTTTCCACAGTAGTTCATAAGCAAGAACACCGCTTTTCATAGCTGTTTTTTCAGTAGAGAAATATTGCAGGTGACAAAGAAAAACGCAAAATCACATTTGAAATTATAAACGAAACCATAGATTTTTGTTTTTTATTTACCTGATTAAATCTTAAAAATTCTAAGAAAAAGTCTGGTGAAAATGTTTCTAAGGAAACTTTTGTAAAATTTTAAAACTGTTGTTTAATTGCAGTTCGGTGTGTAGCCGCACTTATTTGTAATTTTTCAAGTACTTTACGAATGATTTTGTACAAATTTAAACTTGACCATGTGAGGAAATGTTGCTAAGGGGCAGCATTTACAGTCACGGCTGATTTTAATGAGGAACTATTCTAGCATTCGCCCAAACTTTAAAGATATTGTGGGAAACCATGAAAAACCCCAATAGCCGACACAGGAATCGAACCCGGGTCTACCAAATGCAAGATGAGGATGCTAACTTTGAAGACACCTTGCTCGGTGGCTAAAGTCTGCCAAAATATCCTTTGATTTTTGTAAAATCATAATCAAGTTTTGCCTGTAATGTAAACAAATTGAAAGCCTGGGAGGACATGAAAATGACGCGAATATATTATAGGGTTTCCCAAAACCTGGAAAAGTCAGGGAAATTAAAAATGATCTGAAAATCTTAGGAAACTTGAAAATGACCCGGAAAAGTCAGCAAATTTAAAAATGACTTAGAAAAATAAGAAAGCTTGAAAATGAACTGGAAAAGACAAGGAACTTGATAAGATCTGGAAAAGTCAGGTAACTGGAAAATGACCTGAAAATGTCAGGGAAAAATGGTTTATTTTGAAAAAGTCAGGAAAATTCAACGCAGTCATGGCGATCCAAATTTATTACGAGCGTACTTTTACATGTTTAGCTCAATCAGAGCACAGATTTGCAAAACCTTCCACGTTTTTCACCTGTTAATTCACACAATTTTACACGTTTTCTAAGTATTAATTTACAACATTATTTACGTTTTCTGATTGAAATTTTGCAAAATTTCCACGTTTTCTGAGTATTAATTTGCAAAATATGCCACGTTTTTCCGGGTACAAGGTTTCAAAATTTACCCAAGGACAAAATTGCAAAATTTTCCTTCTATTCCCGATTACATAATTTCAAACGTTTTCTGAGGACAAAACCATGAAAAATCAAAATCGATAATAGCCGACCCGGGAATCGAACCCAGGTCTACCGATTGCAACACATGAATACTGTCATTTAAAAAAACTTGCTCGGTACGCGTAATACATTTATACAGTAACTTAAATTCATTTAAAGCTTGCAATGTGAACATTTTTAAAAAATTACCAGGGTTCTCCAAGACCTGGAAAAACTGGAAAAGTCAGTGAACTTGAAAATGTCCTGAAAACGTTTGGGAGGTTTAAAAACTCTCTTAAAATTGTGGTAAGAAAATAAGTTTTGTAAGCATAAATTTTATAAAATAGGCTAATTTTTCAAGTTGTTATTGGTCAAGGAAGTTTTTTTAAAACATGGAAAATTTACAGTTTTAAGACGCGTTTTATAGTTGTAAATTTTTGGGCAAACAATGACCAAAAATATTATGTTTTTTCATGCCTTGTTTAGAGTGGTCATTTCTTGGTCAAAAAATGACAATAAAATGACGTCATTTCTTAAAACTGACGAAAAATAACTTCATTTTTTAAAAATTTTGTATGAAAGAAGACGCAGAAATCATCCATCCAACACGTCAATATTATAAAAAGTCAGAAACCACTTACGAAACATTCCACTTATGAACTCTGCAGATGAGTTTACACTGCCAATTTTATAAGTCGGTCTGTCATGGCCGATTTAATATAAGCACTATCCCAGCATTCGCCTAAACGGATTGTGGGAAACCTTAAAAAACCACAATCGAGAATGGCTGACACGGTAACCGAACCCAGGTCTACCGAATGCAAGACTAGAGTGCTAACCACTCAGACACCTGGCTCTGTAATGTACCTATAAAATATCTTTTAATTATTCGATGATTTCTGTAATTAAAAGAAAGTTTCGAATGAAGTTTAAAGAAATTTGAAGACTGAAATGAGGTAAACTATACATTTTGTGAAAAATATATTTTTCGACTAATTATTATATCATTGTTGAGTTCATTTTGTTGTAAATTTCAATTACTATTGTTCTAATGTTTAGTGGCCCATTTACGAATGCTACTTCGGTTATGCTTCTTCAGGGTTCCCCTAGACCTGGAAAACCTGTAAAAGTCAGGGAACTTGAAAATGACTGATAAAAGTCAGGGAAGAATGGATTATTTTGAAAAGTAAGAAAAATTCAACACAGTTATTGCAATCTAAAAGTAGTACTTCTATGAGATTAGCTCAAAACCCATTTTCCGATCATAAATTTGAATAGTTTTTCTTATTTTCCGATTAAAAATCAGCAAAACTTAACATTGTTTGCCATGTCCAAACTGACACAATTTTCCACTTTTTCCGAGTAAAAATTTGCACAATTTTTCACCATTTCCAAATACAAATTAGCCAAATTTTCAATCTTAACCATGCACAAATTCACAAAATTTTGCACGTTTTCTGAGTATTAATTTGCAAAATTCTCCACGTTTTCCGAGAACAAACTTGCAATACTTTTTACGTTTACAATGTACAAATTGACACAATTTTCCACGTTCTCCGAGTACAAATTTGCCAAATTTTTCACGTTTTTCGCGCACAAATTGTGAAAATTCTCTAGGTTTTCCGAGTAAAAGTTTTCACATTTTCCGAAAAAAAAAATTTCTGTCTGCGTTTCAGTGTCAATTTTGTAAAAATATGTAAATTTTTCCCGTAGTCATTGGTCAAGAAATTTTTTTTTAAAAGCTGGAAAACTCTAGGTAGTGTAAAATGAAATGGTAAGAGGCTAATTGTGATTGTATCCACCTTCAAAGGCCTGTAGACGAGTATACATAAAATACATATTATCTAATATATGAAATATAAAACGTGTGGTCGTGTTTGTGGGCAGGGGTCGTTCCAATATTACGTGCGTTTGTCTCAGGGGTCAATCAAAAAGGACGTTTTTGTGACTTAGGGGCCAATAAAAAAACCCTACAACCAAGACTTGGGATAGGAAGACGGTCATGGCCGACTTAATTTATGAACTATCCTTATGAAGGGATTGTGGGAAACCATGAAAAACCACAATCAGGGACAGTTGACACGGAAACCGAACACGTACGGGTCTACCGAATACAAGACTACAGGTCTAAACTCTAAGCCAACTTGCTCGGTAATTTACGTCCATAAAATATTTATATTCGCGTTTGTATGTTTTTAAAATTTAATTCGTTAGAAAAAAAGCAGGAAGTTTGTTTAAAAAGATTTAGATTTAATTAAACGTTGTTTAAATTAATCTTATTGTATTAAATCTGGTAACGAATTAATTATTTTTCATTAAATTTTGTACGAAATTCATTTTTTTTATGGAAATATGTTTTTTTTTTAATGATGAACTTTTTTTAAGGAACTGAATTTCTATTTTTTTTTTAAATTAATTTGTTTTTAATTTTGTCAAAATTAAATTGGAACCTAAATAAACGTAAAAGGTGAATCTTTCATCTCACGTTTTATTTCTTTGAAGTCCTTTATAAACTTGGAAAACAACTCACAATTTAAAAACAGTTTTTGAAATTAGTTTTCGTGCGAATGCATTTTTTTCAATAAATTTAAAAAACTTCAAAAAGTTTTTTAAATTATGATAAAAGCAAAGACAAATTTGCAGATTTTCAAGATTTTCCGAGGACTTATTTTCAACATTTTTTTCGAATGCAAAATTTTTTTGTCTAAGTTAATTTTGGAAAGAGTTATTTGTAAATTTAAAAAAATAATTTCCTAGTACCAATTTTGTTAAAATATGTCAACTTTTTACGTCGTCATTGGTCAGAAAATTTTTTTTACATGCTGGAAAAGTCAGGGAACTTGAAAATGAAATTTCTGTGGGATACCTGCGATAGGTTTCTGAGGACGCTAACCTTTAAGGTAACTTTCTCGGTGATATAACGGTAAAACATCCTTTAATTACTACATGATTTTTGAAAGATTCGCCTAAAATTTAAAGAAATTCGAAGGCGCGAATTTTGATTTTGTAAAAAAATTTAGATTTTTTGTTTTTAGTTTTTAAAAACCCTCAAAAAATTAACATTTTTTTTCAATTTTTAATTGAGAAAAAAAAACATTAAAAATTTACAGTTTTTTTCCATTTTTGTTTAAAAAACAACTTAAAATATTCAACATTAATCCAATTTCCATTTCAATATTCATCCGCTTTTCGTGAAAAATGTGAGAAAGGATGATAAACCACAATGAAAGATAGCCGACACAAGAATCGAACCCGGGTCTACCTAATGCAAGACTAGAGTGCTATAACCACTCAGCCACCTTCCTCGGTGGTCGGAATCTGCCAAAATATTCTTTGACTTTTTTAAAATTAAAATCAAGTTTCGCCTGTGATTTAAACAAATATATTACAGAGTTCTCCAAGGGGCCATCCATACTTTACGTAAACAGCCAAGGGAGGAAGGGGGTTCTTATTAGGTAAAACATTGTCTGTCAAAGGGAAGGGGGAGGGTATATATATATTACAAATGTCCACATGGACACACGCATTTTTTTGTACTTTCTGTTTCAGGAATTAAATTTATTAATACCCTAAATTAAAAAGGTTATCGTCATTAAAAAACAACCATTTCATGGTTATAACGTTACTAATTTAGGGTACCTAAAGATCTAGAAAAATTGAAAATTTTAGGGAACTTGAAAATGTCTGGTCAAGTCATGGAGAGCTCAGGAAAGAGTGAGTTATTTTGAAAAAGTCAGGGAAATTTAACGTAGTCATGTCGTTGCGATCCCATTTTCCGAGTACAAATTTGCAAAAAATTCTGCACGTTTTCACAGTACGATTTTTTAAAATAATTTTCTTTGTCGTTTTTTTAAAATACATGAATTTTTGACATTTGCATTGTTAAGGGAATTTTTTTTAATCCTGAAAAGATCAGGGAAAAGCCAGTTTAAAGTTTAAATTTGTAACATTTTCCATGTTTTCCACGTTTTCTGAGAACATAAAAGCAATATATTGCCTTTTCTTCTGTTGCAAGTAAGTTAAAAAAAAATATTTGCCAGTGTCAAATTTGCAAAATACGTCAATTATTCACGTTGTCTATATAGTCAGGGACATTTTTTAAAACCTAAAAAAATCGCGAAATTAAAAATTAAAGTTTTGGGGGAACCCTGAGTTAGAATGTGTAATGATATATATAACGTCAGCAACAGAACCGTAGGTTTTTTACTTTAATGATGATTTTGTAACTGTCATGGCCGATTTATTATAGGAACAATCCCAGCATTCGCCTAAAGGGATCGTGGGAAACCATGAAAATCCACAATCGAGGATAGCCGACACAGGAATCGAACCCGGGTCTACCGAATGCAAGACGAGATGGCTAACCTTTAAGCCAACTTGCTCGGTGTTCAGATAGCTTATTTATCCAGTAATTTGGATTCATGATTAGTTCGCTATGTTAACCTTTTTGACAAATTAACAGGGTTTCCCTCAGACCTAAAGAAGTCAGGGAAATTCAATGCAGTCATGATGTTACAAAATTAATACTTCTACGAGGTTAGCTCAGGGCCCATTGTCAAAATAGAAATTGTCAAAAATTTTCCACGCTTTCGTAGAACTGATTTGCAAAATTTCCAATTATCAATTTGCTTTCCACGTTTTCCGAGTGTCATTTTGCAAAATTTTCCATGAATTTCCATGAAATTTACGATGTTTTCCACGTTTTCCGAGTGTAAATTTGCAAAAAATTTTACAATTTTCGAGAACAATTTTTTAAAATTTCCCTCGTTTTTTAAGTGCACATTTTGCAAAAAAACGTTCCACGTTTTTCGACTGCAAATTTACGAAATTTTCTAACTTTTTCAGGGTGCTAATGTGCTAACGAAATTTTTTACGTTTTCCGTGTACAAATTTGGAAATTTTTTCAAGTATTTCAAGTGCAATTTTGCAAAAAAAACATTCCACGTTTTCCAAGTGCATATTTGCAAGAAAACATTTTACATTTTTTGAGTGCAAAATTGCTGTTTACTCGCTGGCTACTTTCGATATAGGTAAAATAGTTGTTTTCAAACAATTTGTTGTTGTTTTGCTTTTACCAGATTTAAAAATACAAGAAGATCAGCCGCTAATACTGTCTTAAAAATGTACGATGGACATGGAAATAGGAAAGAAGTATTAAAGAACTGGAGAAATTTTACGCAAAAACCGAGAAAAAGCTGGTTCGTTACGCCAAACGAAAATGTCGAATTTTTAGAATTGAAGTTATTTTAGAAGAAACTTTGAAGAAAACATGAAAAGAGATGCAAGAAGAGAACGAAAAAGACCGGAAGCAGACATCGAGGAAGCGGAAGTACTGCTTGAGAAGGTACGGAAACATGGACGAAGAGGGCCTCCTGGAGGAGGAGAGTGGACAAGCCAATTGACCTAAATGATTTTTTTCCAGAGATTGATGGATGCCTTTCTTAGATTGATGGACAAATTCCTTGCAGAATTCTGCGATAGATGAAGAGTAAATGACATGTTTGTGGACAACGAGGAAAAATCCAAAAATTCCTCCACTTTTCCTGGGGTTTTATTTTCAAGGGGGGGTCAAATTCAATTTAACAATGATGTCTTTACTCCCCTGACATGTGGCTTTTGATTGCTGACTGTTGGGTACTGAGTTAAATTGAAGTAAATAATTATTTTACACGGAGTTTCCCCAGATTTGGGGGATTTTTAACAGATTTTCAACATTTTCCGAAGATAAAATTGCAAAATTTTCCCCTTTTTCCGAGCAAAACTTTTCAACATTTTTCGAGGACAAAATTTCAAAATTTTTCACTTTTCTCGAGAACAAATTTTTAAGATTTTCCGAAGACTAAATTTTCGATTTTTTCCACTTTTCCCGAACACAAATTTTTCACATTTTCTGACAATAAAATTCCAAAATTTCCCACTTTTTGCGAGCTATACGTTTCAAAATTTTCTGAGGACAACATTGAAAAACTTCCTACTTTTATCGAGCAAAAATTTTTGACATGTAGGTGGATAAAATTGCCGAATTTTTCACTTTTTTTGTGCAAAACTTTTCAAAATTTTCCGAAGACCAAATTGCAACATTGTAAAAAAATTTTCGATCAAAAATTTTCAACATTTTCCGTGTACGAAATTTTCAAATTTTCTACTTTTTCCGAGCAATACATTTCCACATTTTCCGATAAAAAAAATTACAAAATTTCCAATAAAAAATTGGAAATTTTGTAATTTTGTAATTTTGTAATTAAGCACAAATTTTTAACATTTTCCGAGGACAAAATTTGCGAATTTCCTACTTTTTCCGGGCACAAATTTTCATTATTTTTTGAATACAAAATGTTTCTATGTTAATTTTCAAAATAAATGTTAGTAAATTTAATAAAAATTATTTTCCGGTATCTATTTTGTAAAATATTTCAATTTTTCACGTCGTCATTGTTCAGGAAAGTTTCTTTCAAAGATGGAAAAGTCAGGAAAGTTTAAAATGAAATTTCTGGGGGAACCCTGCCATATATAGGTTTCCCATCTCAAATGACTTGGCCCGTTTGGACATTTTTCCACCCTCTTCGTTATTACAAAGCGAGAAAGAACACCCTGCCCAAAAAGTTTGTTTTGGAAGAAGTCATATTTCTATGCTTATTCTAACAATATTGTTGTTAAAATGGTAAAGAAAGGGATTGAGGGAAACCATAAAAAAACCACAGTCGCGGATAGCCGACGCGGGAATCGAACCCGGGTCTACCGAATGCGATGCGAGAATTCCAACCACTCAGCCACTTTGCTCGGTGGCAGAAATCTGCTAAAATACTCTTGGATTTTGAGGGGCCATTCAAAAAGGACGTGCGTGTGACTTAGGGACCAATCAAAAAGGACGCTATTGCCAATGCCAATGTTTGTGATTTCTTTAATTTTGTATGCATTTTGTATTAATTTTGTTTATAATAAAATGAGCTTTACCGGCGTATCGATTGGTATATAGTATTTTTTTTTAAATTTAGCCAGGACGGAGGCGGGGGAACTGCCGACTGAGGAAACCGTGTACCCGGTCGACGAAGTAGCGGCAGACGTAGGCACAGAAGCGGTTGAGGCAACAAATCACCCGGCAATGGAGGCGCCAAGGAATGACGAGCCCCCTGTAAGGCGGTCAGAACGCCAAAATCGCGGCGTCCCGCCACCACGTCTGGGATACAGGACGGAGACCGCTACAGTAACGGAGCCAACAAGCTGGGCAGATGTCCTGAACATGCCCAAGCCCCTATGTGAGCCCTAGATCAAGCCGGATAAAGAGGAGATGAGCTCTCTACACAAGAACAACATCTGGAGGATCACGGAGCTGCCAAAAGGGAAGTCAGTCGTGTCTGGCAAGTGGGCGTTCAAGGCGAAGAAAGACTGTGATGGAAACGTCTACACCTACAAGGCAAGGCTAGTGGCTAGGGGATTCACCCAGAAGTACAGTCGTGACTACGATGAGACATTTGCGCCCGTAGTCAAGCACGAGACCATCCGGACGTTGTTAGCGGTGGCAGCAGCCAAGAGACTCCACATCAGGCAGCTTGACGTAAAGAGCGCCTACCTTAACGGAGTCATCGAGAAGGAGCTCTACATGGAGCAACCCCCATGATTCGAAAAGCCAGGGAAAGAAGCAAAAGTATGCAGGATACTGAAGAGCATTTACGGGCTCAAGCAATCCGCAAGGGCCTGGAACAAGAAGGCCACGGAAGTGTTTCACTGGGAGGGATTTGTCCTGAGCCCCGCAGACCAGTGCCTCTTCTCCAGGAAAGAGTCAAGCCATAGGCGGGCCTGCCTAGTATGCTTGGTATGCTTCAGCATACCCTCAAAAACTCAGGGTATGCTTCCATTATGAAAAATAACATTGCAGCATACCCTTAACTAGCTTGCACACCAGTCGTAGGCCTTATATATTTTTCATACATTGAAGATCCGTGGACTCTGATTATACATTGTGCATGGTGATTGTACATTGTGGTGTAAAGTTTTTTGTAGTGTACATTGTAGTGTATATATTTGGGGGTGGAGGGGGTTGGTGGTGCGCGAGGCGGTTGCAACCCTGCATTCTCAGCATACCCTGGTCCAGTCACCTGGGCCCGCCCATGAGTCGAACGGAAGCACGACGTACGCCCTTTTTTTTTAGTTAGTTTAACGTTATATTCTTGAACTAATTCGGCACATTTTGTGCTTAATACTTTTGGGACTTATATTTAAAATGAAATGATTTTTTATCTGCATAACTTGAAAATATTCATCCGCTTATCATCGTTTACCTTATAACAAAGACAAAGAAAAATTTGCAATATTTTCAACAATTGCCGAAGACTAATTTCGGAAATTTTGCAATGTAGAAAAATTTACAAGATTTTCTGTTTTCCCAAAGACAAATTCGAAATATTTTCAATAGTTTTCAAGGTTAACTTTTCAAAATTTTCAACGTGTTCCCGACAATAATTTTTTAAAATTTTCTAAATCTCCCCAAATAAATTTTTTTTAAATATTTTGTTAATTTTTTCCCGAGAACAGATTAGCAAAAATTTTTTAATGTTTTCCCATAGACCAATTCGTAATAATTTAAATTTCAGTGGACAAATTTTACACGTTTTTCAAGTAGCCTATACAAAATTGCAAAATTTCATAAGATTTCGTAGGAGAAATTTGCCAGATTCTATAGGTTATCTAAGGCCAAGTTTGCAAAATTCTCCAGATTTTTCGAGTATAAATTTGCAAAACATTTAACGTTATTTCAAAAACTATTTCATAAAAAAATATTTTTTTTTAATTCTTGAAATTTTTGAAATAATTTTTAAAATTGTCATTAGTTAGGTCTCGCCTTCGTTGGTATTTATAATTTAAAAAATTAAATTTTTTGACCACTAGCGCCAAACAGCGAGCAGACAATTGGTAATTTAAATGCATTACCAATTGTTTGCCGCTGGTTGGCGCTAGTGGTCAAAAAATTTCATTTTTTAAATTATAAGTACTAACGAATGCTTCTTTGCAAATTTTGCGAAATATGTCAATTTTTACGACATTCTCATTGGTCAGGGAAATTTCCGAGTACACATTTGCAAAAATTTTTCACATTTCCGGAGTACAGATTTGAAAAATTGTACACGTTTACCATGTAATAATTAACACAATTTTCCACGTTTCCAGAGTACAAATAGGAAAAACTTTCTATAGGTTTTCCGAGGACAAAATTGTGAATTTTCCCACTTTTTCAAAGCACAAATTTTCAACATTTTCCGAATACAAATTTTATCTGTCAATGTTAATTTTTAAAATTGTCGTTAGTAAATTCAACAAAATAATTTTCCGGCGTTTATTTTGGTCAGGGAAATTTTTTTAAATGTTGGAAAAGTCAGGAAAGTTGAGAAACCCTGCCATCTGGTAAAACCCTGCCATAGGTTTACCATTTCAAATGACTCTCTTTTGGACACTTAACACACCATGTCCAAAAAATACGTCCAAAAAGTGTGTTTTGTAAGAAGTTACAGAACATTTAATAAAGAAAGAGAGGACTGCTGGCTGGAGGCCAGCACATTTATCCAACTCCGATAATTTCCCCAAACATCATCAGTATTAAAATATGAAAGGAAGTCGGTCATGGCCGATTCATTATAAGAGCTATCCCAGCATTCGCCTAAAGGGATTATGGGAAACCATGAAAACCACAATCAAGGATAGCCGACACGGGAATCAAACCCGGGTCTACCGAATGCAAGACGAGAATGCTAACCTCTTAGCCACCCTGCTCGGTAGATCATACTAATAGTTAACATGTTTATAATGTTTATAAGAATAGAATTTTTAAAATTTTTTGGAAAATATTATCAAAACCTAAATAAACCTAGAAGATGAATCTTCTATCAAACGGTTTTTTTAAATATAATGTAAATAAATTTGGAAAAAAGATAAAAATTTAAATACAATTTCGTACATTAGTTTACGGGCGAATGCATTTTTTTACGTTTATTTTTTTAGTTTTCAAATTAAAATCAAGGAAAAAATGTGAATTTTTTTTAAAAGCTTGAGTTTTTGGTTTATTTTACGAGCTGCTTGGGAAATTTTTAGCAAGTTTAACGTTAAATTCTTAAACTAACACTGCACATTTTGTTCTTCATACTTTTAAAACTGATATTTGAAATGAAATGATTTTCTATAATCAAAACTTAAAAATATTCATTCCTTTTCCGTGAAAAATGTGAGACGAATTCGCAATATTTTCAATAGTTTCCCGGGGTTAAATTTTAAATAATTTTCAACGTTTTCATGAAAACAATTTTTTACAATTTTCTACATCTCCCCAAGTATAAATTTTCAAAATGTTCAACCTTTTACCATGGAGAAATTCGCAATAATTTCGATTTCCGAGGACAAACTTTTAACGTTTGTCGTGATTACAAATTGGCGAAACTTTCAACGTTTCCCTGATTTTAAATTTGGAAAAGTTTTTACGTTTTCCGAGTTAAATTTTCAAAATTTTCCACGTTATTCCGAGGACAAATTTAAAAAAAAATTCTACATGCAGTTTCCGAGCACGAGTTTTTTAAATTCTGTTGTCGTGTACTGATTTTGAGGCAAATTAGCTAAATAACCTATTTGTGAGCACAAATTTTAAAAAAATTACGATGTTTCATGAATACAAATTTGTACAATTTTCAAAAAAAAATTGTCTCGTCAATTTTGCATTTAATAAACGTGGCATTCGAATTTACGAAACGTTTGATTTTTTTGCAATATAAATTGTTTTTTTAATTATTTTTTTACAAAATAAATAATCCTACTTTACAAAGTACGACCACAATCGACGATAGCCGACCCGGGAATCAAACCCGGAACTACCGAATGTAAGATAAAAATGCTAACCTCTCAACAACCTTGCTTAGTGTTTATAACATGTTTATAATCGCTTTTAAATAATTGAATCGAAATATTTAGACAATTTCAGGGTTCCTCCAAAATTAATATTTCTAAGGTTAGCTCAGAGCTCATTTTCCGAGTACAAATTTTGAAAAAAATTTCACGTTTTCTGAGTACAAATTTGTAAATCTTTCACGATTTCCGAGCACACATTTTAAACATTTTCCGATCACAAAATTCTATGTTAATTTTCAAAATTGTCGTTAGTTAATTAAGGATAATGCTAACCAGTGATTAATTTTAAAAAAATATGTCAATTTTTCTCGGTGTCATTGGTCAGGAACATAGTTTTTTTTAAAACTTGGAAAGGTTAGGGAAATTGAAAATAAAATTTCTGAGGAAAACTGAAGAAAAATGAGGATCATGTCATCGCCAATTTAATATAGGAGCTGTTCGGGAATCGAAGGGACCTCTAAGACAACTTGCTCGGTATTTGCAATGTACCGGTACAATTTTTTTATAAATTACCAGGGTTCCCCCAGACCTGGGAAATTTGGAAAGATCAGGGAACTTGAAAATGAACTGGAAAAGTCAGGGGAAAATGCTTTATATTAAAAAAGATAGGATAATTCAACGCATGCACGGTGATCCAAAATTAATAGTTCTACGTGGTTAGCTCAGGGCCCATTTTCAGAGCAGAAATATGAATAAACATTCCACATTTTCGGAATACAGATTTTTATAATTTTTCACGTTTTCCATGAATAAGTGTACACATGAATTGTCCACGTTTTCCGTGTATAAATTTTCAAAATTCTTTAGGTTTTCTGAGCTCAAATTTTCAACAATCTCCGAATACAAAATGCTCCCATTTTAAAACAAATTTTACGCAATTTTTTTAATTTTTTAAAAAATTGTTCTAAGTAAATTTAATAAAATATTTTTCAGTGTGAATTTTGGAAAATACAGTAAAACCTTGATTTTATGAACTTGTGAACCTCTGACGATTTTGTAAAATACATCAATTTTTGACATTGTCATTGGTCAGGGATTTTTTTTAATCCTAGAAAGATCAGGAAAAAGTCAAGGAAGTTCAAAATAAAATTTCTGAAAGGACCCTGTAAATATAATATCGTGCATATGTACTGTAAATATAGCATACAGAATGTAAAACATAAATCCACATTTATAAAAATGAGGGGGGGGAGTATTCAGTGTAACTCTAAATTCTGTGGAAGTGGACCATTATTGTCTACTAAAGTCCACCTAAGGAAGGAAGAAGGTATTTGTCATTTTTCATTTGTCACATGAAATGTGACTGATGATTTATTCGAGGTGGCAGAAGAAATCAGTCCAAACTAGCAGGTACGTGAGAAATAAACAGACTGTTTATTT
>JAQGBX010004444.1:0-15353 GCA_034698745.1 Megaphyllum sjaelandicum | reverse complement strand
GCTAGCAGCTCCATCCCCAATCCTCTTCAGCTAGACGTGTTACAAAATCTAGTGTTTTGCCAAGCGTCTCATTGCAATTGTTATTTTATTTTTCATTATGACAAAAAAAATTGATATGCATTAACGAGTAAGTTTTGGTCAAGAAATTTTTGATTTTAGTCAGGGAAATTGAAAACGAAAATTTTGTGGCCACCCTGCTTTCCCTAGCAAGCCCATCAAGAAATTGGTCCTTGTGAACAGTAAGCAAAAGTCGAAAAACCAGACTGGTGCCGGAGTTCCCAGGTTCCCTAGATTCCTATTGGCTATTCGCCATATTAGGGGATTTTCCCTTTTATTGGCGCTCTAGATTTGATCAAAGTTTTTATCAAGTTTAGAGAGGCGCGGTAGTTCCATCGCTAGACCCGGGGGACGACGTACTCTACCCTAAAATTCTCTTCGCATATTTTCGCTCGTCCCGAATGACGTCATCGTGTCCTCGTAAACAAATGCGGCGAAATAACGTCATGTTGTTCAAATGGAAGAAGAACGAAGTTTATTGACGCCATGAAGCACACGGATCCCCTCTTCACGAGGGCGATTCATGATAGAATTTTACCGTAACTCTTTCGTTGTTGTTGTTTTTTTTGTTTTTTTTGTTGTTTTTTTTCTCCTAAATTTGATTATCTTTGATAACAGATTCGATTGCGTCGTCCATCGTCAACATTTGCTTAAAATTAGGGAAACTTCCCCCCTCCCCCTACACATTTCTGCTTATCGATCTTTTCAGTTATTTGTATTTTTATAATCTCAGAAATTTATGTTAAAAATGAAGGCGATATCTAGTTGATAAGCCTTCAGTGCGCCTGCGATCGATGAAGCTCAAAAAACATTTATAAACATAACTGCAATAAATAAGTTTTTTAAATATTTCACTGAAATATTTCCTGCGTCGAAGACAAATGCTGGTGTTGAAAACAAAGGTAGGGAGCGTTCTAAAATTAAGTGGAAGACTTGAACATGAAACTCATTGTTATAATGGTATGACAAAATTTTCCATGGAATCAACATCTGCTGTAGTTATCAATTACAAAATTCGTGTACTTTTGGCTTAAATGCAACATGAAAATGTAGAAATTTTTATCTCGCTTCATTTTATGGAAAGAAGACATCATCAATGAAAGCAAATGTTGAAATTTTTACCAAAGAAAAGAATAACAGTATTCAAAATTTTCTTGAAATGTAGAATTTTGGCAGTCGTGTGCGCAAACGGACTGCATTTATTGGTTCAAAACCAGCGAGAACCTTTAGTAAATTCTTCCAACCAATTAAAATGTGAATTCTGTACATGTGATTTGATGCCTGCTGAAGTGGGATTAACGAAGATTCTCTATGAGTACTATATTACAGTACATGAAGCCCAGCTAGCAAAACTGTACAAGAGTTACAAACATTTCACGACTCTTTATTTTTGGTGGAGAAATTTAAGTTCCGAATGCATGTCTACAACAATAGTTTCCATATTCTTTGGTGGTCATTCTATTGACTATCGTCCAGACGAGGGTCGACCGCTGAATGAAGTCTGACTGGAATCTTACGCTACCAACACCCTTTTATGCAACAGGGAATAGCACGTACAACAAAAGCTCCATGTCAACCCGATTGCATCGCCCTCTACAATGTAGATTTATACCATCGTATAATTGCGTGAATCTAACCAACTTCTGTCATTCGTAGTTTCAAACGTCTAAGAGAAGAGCCGAAGCGAAATTGAAGAAAACATGGCAGTAAATCTCAAGCAATTCCACAAGGATTTTGTGAGCTCCAGAGTATCCATGACTGAAGAGGAAACTCGGGCCAACGTCCAGGTGGTCAAAGACATCGTGGAGCGATTTATCCAATGCATGAAGAACGTATAGACCGTCTCTTCAATGAGCTCTATCAGAACATCTATTACGCGGGCAGCTTCTACGAGGGGTTAAAGGTCAGCGATGCCAACGAGTTCGACCTCAACATCGTACTCAACTTGCCTTTCAAACCAGAAGAAGTAGAGGCGAGTAAACTATAACGTCCTAAAACATAATTTACTATGGTAAAGTTCTAAGCAACTACGGACTATCCGAGAAAGCTGGAAAATAGGGTTTATTGAATAATCCGCGAAATACAATGAAAATTTACAAATGCGATATTTGCATAATGACGTCATTTTCAAATATTTTATTCGAAAAAGGGGTTTAAATGGCGTCATTTGAAAAAAAAATATTCTACTAGTGACGTCAATGAAGTACGAGTGTTAAAAAATCTTAATTTACTGTCTGAGAATGGCTTTGTCAGATGGGTTTTCGAACAGTTACTTTTAAATAAATTGTTTCCGTCTTTCTATTTTTCTTCATCAGGCGGTGCATGAGAACATACCGAAAGGCTTTGTAATGTACAAACTCAGGTTTGGCACTTTTGAGAATCAATTGCTTCGTTTGGCCCGCCGTGCCATGTGGACGTTTTGCATGGGACCGGATAAACTGATGGACGCCAGCCACACGTACCTTTTGCAGACCAAACTTAACTCATGGTTTCAGAGCTTAGTGGACAGAACCCTCCAGACCTACCAGGCGCAATTTCGAAACGTAAATGCCTTGATCGTTCTGACACTTTCATCAGATAATTGGATGTAAATGTTATATTTAAGAAATTGCTTCTTGAAGGTCAAGATCTCCTGCAGTGGTCCGGCAAAAACTTTGAATATCACCTCGCCGATAAACGGCTGCAAGCTGGACGTTGATTTGGTGCCAGTGGTCAAGCTGAGTTATTTGCCACAGTCGGTGACCAATTTGACCATAGCCAATCACCTCATCGCTCTTCCGAATGATTGTAAGTGCTCGAAGTGGGGTTAGAGGAAAATCTAAATCTAAAACACAGTGAAAGTCGCTTAATTCGATCACGTTGGTTCCAGTTATTTTGACAGAAATAGACGATGAATGTCAAACACACATTCAAGATTGACAATACCAAAATTATTTGTTCTATTTTTTTTCAAAATTCATATATTTAGTTGTACATATGTATTTACATATTTGTAAATTGTATTTATAAAAAATGTATGTTTGTGTTTGATGTTGCCTGCTTGCTGTGAGCAGCTGAAATTTCAATTTCTAAATAACCTGATGCATTGGATGCTTACAATTGTATATGCATGCTTGCACGTTGTCAAACTGTGTCTGTGCTTGTATGAAGCTGCTTAAACTTGTTTCGAGCGTTTGCGTTATGTAGACATGTGGAAATGTGATCGAATTATGCGATGAGATGACCGAATTAAGCGACTTTTTTACATAGCGCAGCATATATAGGAAAAAAATCCGTTGTTTTCATCGAATAAAAATGGCTGACCGGATTAAGCGTGATCGAATTAAGAGGATTTCACTGTACAACATATCGTACATGACGACCACTTGGAGGTTTTGTTCTGATCGAGGTAAGCAGCGCCCTCCATTGGCAAGCTGCCCAATGAATACGATTACTGCATGTTCGAATTCAGGTTTTTATCAACTACCGGTGGCGGCGTCATTTGCTGACTGAGTGACTGATGGCGTAAATGTAATAAATGATCCAGTTATAGATTAGAATTTTATTTACTAATGGAAAAAAAATCTAGTGGTAATGGAGAATTACTATGGAGTTGTAAATGGTATATGAAAATGCATATAAGCTTCAAGAACAGGTAATCTGCACTTCACTTGAGGCATTATGGATATGCATTTGCACCTTTATTTATTACGTCCGATTTTAAAAGCTACTGTAGACAAATTAAATATTTAAACATGAGTTTGTACATGAGTTTATAATGATCCAAAACATACTAATTACATTATAATGGAATGGCGCTAGCACAACTTTCACAAAGTCATGAAATACCACCTTAGTCATCAGACCTCAACGTGATAGATAACATTTGGACCTAACTGGAGATAGTATTATTTAAATAATATTGCGAGATAATGTTATCAAGACAAAATTATTTCTCCTTAATCCAGCACAACAAAACTTTATTGGGCATCTTCCGAGGCACACAACTCGCTTAATAATGCCACGTTATTACCATCCTTATATGGAAATCACTTCACATATCCATGTAGAATGACATCACCATTCCAAAGTAACCAAATACCGGTAAGTCATGAGTAGTGCATATACATGTAATTATTACACAAAGTAAAGGTCGATGCAATGATAATCTCTACAAACCACTTGTGGGATGGATACCATTACTTTACATATTAGGTAATGAAAACTTAAATTTACTCAATTTAAGCAAACAACGAAAAGAATTGCTATGTAATATACCGAATAATAAATTTTGTGTTACACGTCCGGGGTGAGATAATCCATGATTTTGGATACCTGCAGTAAAAATATCAAACACTGGCGTAATTTCAGAGGGTTCTGTCATAAATAACGTAAAAATAATAAAAAAATCTCATTTTTCATTGACAGGAGTCAAATTGTTTCATCGTGCCAAAGCCTCCTCCGTCCGATATCGAAACCAGTTACGGAAAAGACGCTGCCGATAAGATGTTCCGGGTGTCCTTACCGGACGCAGAACACCGGCTCTTACACAACAAAGGATGCATCAAGATGTTGATCAAGATATTTAAGGTCGGTCTGGTCCTTCGGATTCCGAAACAAAAGTAAACCCTATAAAGATTATTATGGTCGACCCTTTTACAGGCGTTCCGCGATCTGGAGCATTTGCCCTTCATATCATCGTATTGTATTAATACTGTATTCATGCAGCAACTGGTCAAGTATCCCAACACAGAATTTTGGAACGAGGCTAACTTGGACCAACTGTTTATTATGGTGAGTGAATTAAATTACAAATGCGCAAGTAACCCTCTTATATTAGCCGCACTCAAACTTCCAATAATCAATTACATGTATCTTATTGTCTGATATTTTACTCAACCATCTGTCTCGTAGATGCTAAAGGAGTTTATCGCAGTGATGGAGAGGAAACGTTTGGATCACATCTTCTTCAACGGCTACAACCTTCTGGCTGGCCTTCAACAGGGGCAGCTTGACCAGGCCAAAATGAAGTTCGAAACCATGTTGATCATTTCCTACTTGTTCATCAATTGGGAGTACAACGTGTCATTGCGTTTAGCGAGCGTTGGGGTCGACAATTCAACTCTAGAATTTTTAGCAATTTTGCTTTACCTTTATGGTAATTTTAACTATATACAGTGAACACCTCCGGGACGGTAAAATTCGTTCAATGATGACAGGTGTTCAATATACTGTATAGTAAAAATTAAAAAATATGATTCTTTCCCCCCCCCTTAATGCATATATTATGAATACTTTACATCTTATTAATAATATAATGACCTTGTATTTCATTGCATTTTATATTATAATTAAAAAGTGAGAAATTAACGACTACTGCATCCCGTCCCTGTAATAGAATTGGCTTTCTATTATACATGTATAACTGCTTCCTTGCGTGGGCTAAAAAATGATGAGCAACCGACAAGGGTGCAACCGAGCAGTCTCGGATGTGTCAAGATGCTAGTCTGAATATTCTAATTGAGAGGTCGCACGCAGCGCCTTCTGTGGCAATTCGTGGAATTAAACGCTAACGTTGCCGTTGGTTTGTTCTACAGGCCATCAGGAACAAAGAACAAAGACATTTTCTATCTTTTTATTACATCAAGACGGTGTTCATGTGAAAAATCAGGGAGGAGCCCAACTGTGATTGGTCAGAGGCGAATTTGGATAAACTCTTTAAGGTGGTAATTTAGGCAGCTATCTCATAACGTTTTGCATAATCTACCAGAAAACGGTTCGTTTTTCTGCATATGCAAGAACAATGCGTTCTTTTAACATAACTTAATACTGTACATGTATTTATTGACCATGAAAGTGGGAGAACGATTCACGAACGAGTCGCTAATGTATGATGAACTGGAGGTGTGGAATGCTCCTGGGTGGTAAATATTAGTTTCAAATTAACACATTCCTAAATTTAGAAAGTTTTTAAATTCTTGAAAACTTTTTTCTGATGAACCCAGATGGGCCAGATCACAATAGAAAAGGGCATCTGGTAGCACCGCAGTCCATTCGTCAATGGTAAACCCTCATCACATCAAGTGGTCAAATTTCAGAAAATAGCATGGACCAATTGAATTAAACACAAAGTTAATTGTCGGCGCATATGACCCGTGATTCGTGAAATAGATTGTCTGTCCACGAAACCTTGGAAATTCCATTATTTGACCTCACAAAAGATTATCACCAAATTGGACTTACCCCAAGCAAGGTCTTTCGGACGATGACCCTTTTTCGAATCGCTCACCACAGTCTTCGATATTCGTTGCAGATGTCAAAGTTCGTCGACGTGATCCGTCGCCGCCATTTGCCCTACATGGGTCGATTTGGCCCTCTCTGGCCATTGCATTCTCGGAAACGAACTCGAAAGAATATTTGGTACGTTTTTCAAAAAATCATCCGAAGTCAATTTTTCTGTTGTCAGAAACCGTTTTGCGCCACCTGCAAGTACAAAAGCAAAATGGGAAAAGTTAAGAAACTATAACGCGATGAAATGTGTGAAAATCAGAAAAACCAGACTATCTTGATCAGATTTCACTTACAGTATGTAAATTTATAGACTTTTGTACTTACATGAAAGGGTTGGGGGATCGGTCAATAAAATGCACGTACCGTAACCTTATTTATATTCAGCGACCACTTAGATTAATTTAATGACAAGTCCATAGAATTGCATAAATGTGCTTTTCAATTCGATTCAATTCAATTCAACTCAGTACCCTACAGTCAGCAACTAAATGCCATATGGTAGGGGGGTCAAGCCCATTTTTAGGAGAAAGCTCTACATGATTTGCGACTTAGTAATCATTGTTAAACTGAACTCGAGTTAAATCTGAACTATCGTCAGGAACAAAAAACTGAGCAAATTGTGAGTATTTAAACATTGAGAGAATCGTTTAACTGTATCATGTACTTTTGCTATACGTCAATTTTTTAATGAAATAAGGTCATGGTCATCTATTGTACTCTTGTATCTTCCTATCCCGTACCATCCTCCTCGATGAAGTTCCAAATACAGGAAATTACCTAAATTGTGATTTTGGGGTCCATCATGATCAGACTACTTACAGTAGTCTGACTTAATTTGTATAATGATCCCCCTGCCTAATGGTACCATGTACTGACTGCAAAGTAAAGCATTGAATTGAAATTGAATATTTTTTTTTAAAAAAAAATTATACACATGATTTTATACATTTTTTACGGATTTTGTTCTACAAATAAAGAAAGGAAATGAATGTTTTAAAGCATTCCGATCTGCACTTCGTTAAATTCCCCAGGTCTATATTTTAAAATTAAACAAAACATTATTTCCATACGTGTTACAAGTTAATCACTATAGATGGCGCTGTTTAAAACGTTTCCACGTGTAATTCTTTTCAAATGAAAGTCGCAATTGCTATTGACTTCCCTTTTTTGTTTACAACAAAAATAATACATCTCATGCCTAAAACTGGTATGTTTGAAAAGAATCCAATGACGCTCATTAAAATTGATCCTTCCGTACGTTCCCCTAGCTGGCCCATTAAGAAATTGGTCTCTGGAAACAGTAAACAAAAATGTTACGACCTTTGAACCCGCACTTAAGTCGAAAAACGAGACCGGTGCCGGGGGTTCCCAGGTTCCCTAGATTCTTATTTGCTATTCGTCCCATTAGGGGATTTTCCCTTTTCTGGACGCTCTTCAGGTGTCATCGTGACAAACCGCAGTAGATCTGATCAAAGTTTTTATCAAGTTTAGAGAGGCGCGTCAGTTCCATCGCTAGACCCGGAAGACAACGTACGTAACCCTAAAATTCTCTCCGGATATTTTGGCTCGTCCCGAATGACGTCATCGTGTCCTCGTAAACACGTGCGGCCAAATAACGTCATGTTGTTCAAACGGACGACGAACGAGGTTTTGGATGCCATGAAGCACGCGGATCCCCTCTTCGCGAGGGCAATTCGCGGCGTCCATTTCCACACCGGAAGTTATCGCGCAACTACCGGCACTTCGGTCGAGACGAGCGACGCCAACGTAATCGACGTGCACGTCCAGCTACAGCTGCCCATCAAAATGGGGAAGATACAGGTAATGTGGAACACGTTGACAAACCAAGATGGCTGCCACGACAATTTTCGCGAAATTATTCACATTCCTCGCGTTGCAAAATGATGCTCGAAATTTTTGTAAAGGTCATGGGCAGTTTTATCTCGGTGCTAAACTTTACACAGAGAACATATACAGTACAGTGCACAGTAAAAGTCGCTTAATTCGATCGCGTTTGTTCCAGCGGCGATTTTGATCGAAATTAGCGAAGAATGTCAAAAACACGCTTAAAATTGACCTTATCAAAATAACTTGTTTTGTGTGTTTTAAAGATATATACAGTACATGTATATTTAATCGTATACCGAGTGTTCCGTTTATCAAGATTTGTCCAAAATCTTTTAAAATAAATAGTAAATCGTACAAGTTATCAGAATACAAGATTAATACAGTAGAACCTCGATTTTATGAACTCATCAGCACGTGGCGCCTGCCGACCTCGCCGTGTTTTTTAGCTGGCGCAGGCCTCAACCTCGGGAAAATTAATTAATAACTAATAACAACTTGCGTTTTAAATTATGCAAGAATGAAGGGGGCCCCGGTCCCCCTATGGGGGATCTGGAGGTCTCTTTGTGATTATAATTGGGGAGCTCCATTTTTTTGTAGATTCATCCAAAACACAATTAGTTTTGACTGAAAGATTTTTTTGACATCATCTTACAGTAGATGTTGCTGTAGTCGATGTCCGAAATCGTGTAATACGCCATTCACTTTTTTCAACAGACAATATGCTACTTTACCTAATGAACAAAAGTGAATGGCGTATTACACCATTTCGGACATTGATTACAGCAATAGCTAAGATAATGACAAAAACATATTTTTGACAAAACTTATTGTGTTTAAAGTGCAGATTGGTAATCTGCAAAAAAATAAGGCTCCCCATTTAAAATCGCAAAGGGATCCCCAATGGTGGGACCGCCCCCCCCCCCTCCCTCTCATTCTAGCATAATTTAAAACGCAAGTTATTATTAATCTTGTATTCTGATAACTTTTACGATTTACTATTTATTTTAAAAGATTTTGGATAAATCATGATAAACGGAACACCCGGTATACATGCATGTAACATGTACACTATATGTATTTACATATGGTTAAAAAAGATATTTGTTTCGATGAGATCGATGAGATGATCCGACTAAACGGTTTTTTTTAAACGATTTTATGACCTGACTAAAAATTGGAGGTTTTTTGTTTTTACTTAATTTTTATGAAAAACTAGCGGAAAAACCCGGCCTTTCCCGGGGTAAAATGGTTTGACAGTTTTATGGCCCCGGGGGAAAATGGTAAGGAATATTTATGTCCTTGGAATGCCCCGAGGAGTTCACGTTAGCAGCGCGGTTGTTAGACGGCAGGGGCCATTCTAAAGGGGCGTCAAACGAAAACGTACTTTTCCAAATATCCCTACAACGAGGGTACAAACCCACCCAGCCATTGTATAGATGTCAATACAAAATTCATTATGTATGAGACAACTAGCGGAAAAACCCGGCCTTGCCGGGTTGTTTTATTTCCTATAACTTTTGTTATGCGATCATGAGTTACGTTAGTTATCGTTGTCTTCAAAAGATGGAGTTAGTAGCGGAAAACCAGAGCCTTCTGGGAGGGGGGGAGCGGGTGGTAACTGGTTTGACAGTTTTATGGCCCCGCGGGAAAACGTTTGGAATGATTTATGGCAATAGGATTGCCCAGAGGGTCCACACACCCACACACCCACAGTACAAGATGGACGCGATTTCTATTTTATATGCAGTAAAAACTCGATTTTTATGACCTAATTGATGCCAGAGGCGTTTCATAAAATCGGAAAGTTCAGAGAATCGAGTGTGACATTCAAAACAATAGAAAACCAATTTTAAAAAAATAGGAAACAAGTCAATTAAGTTTTCTAAGTATTTTATCACATTACATGTTCATGTATACCACTTTTGTTGGGCAGGTTTGAAAAAATCATGAATCTTCTTCTGTACCACCATCTTTATTTTTTTTTTATCAAAGCCAAATCCCTCATTTTTTTAGTTGAAATAGCTGGACTACTACTACGAGCAGGCCTCAAACGAGGTACCGACATGTATTTAATTAATTTTCCCAAGGTTTCCCAACTCGGACATCCACTTGATAAAAAAAATGCCGATGAAAATCAGTTCTTGACGTAAAAGGGAAATTGAGCGCAATATCGCATAGGTCATGTGTTATAAGATGCAAAAGTCAGTAAACAGGGCACCTCCAGTCCTGGAAAACTTGGAAAAGTCAGAGGACTTAAAAGCTCAGTGTCCATTTGCAAACTTTCCAATTTTCCCATAGAAATTTGCAAAAATTTTCATTTTTCTCGAGCAGAATCTTGCAAAATTTTAAAATTTTTCAGAGGTCATCTTCAAAAAGTTGTCCATGTTTTGTCGAGGACAAATTTGCAACATTTTCAACAGTTTGCTAGGAGAAATTTGCAAAATTTCCAACAGCTTCTGAGGACAGATTGGCAAAATTCTCAACCTTTTCAGAGTATAGAAAATGTGGACGGGGGATAGAGGGAGTCCAATTTTGGGAAAACTTTGAGGACGTCCCCTAAGCCAGTGTTTATATAGCTCTTTGTTTTTTTTTAAGAATGGCTATCAACATTATCTCAACACGACCAGTTTAAGGTTTCATGTAATTTTAAACTGATCGTGCTTCCTTGTGTAAATTCACCGAACACACGATGGAGAAGAAAAAATCTCAACTTCCTCGACTTTTTTTACAACTTTTTAGGCACATTTCGCTTTTAAGTTTACCGTTCGCAATATAATAAAATGTGCCTGGTGGGCTATTTTCTTGTTAAATGAACCGCAGATCTTGAAGTCGAAGAAGAGCAAAGATTGGGTCCAATTGCAATTGACGGAGCCTTTAAAAGAAACTTGCATGACTATGAAAGAGCGTCGCCGTCTATTTCCGCTTCTGGTGGCGCTGTTCGACGACCAGACCCGAATGGTCCTTTCCAGGACAAAAGTCGTCCAGTGGGCTAGAGGGGTTCTACGTAAGGCGGTAGAGGAACTCGTCGAGGACCAAAAGTTGGACCGTGTGAGTGTTGTTTAATGATTGCTATCATCAAGATCAACATCTGATATACACTGTAAATGATTTTGCTACATTCGATCAAATTACAAAGTGGAAAGGACCAATGTGAAGGAATTATATACAGGAATAATATTGGTAGCTGGCAATTATTGAGTTACATGTATGTTATTTATATAAGCGGGGTACGATATCTCGACATAAAAGTAATCAAAGATCGCCTATTCAAAAATTGACCAAAAGATGCTCGTGTTGACCGCAGTGCTAAATGCCCCCATTCCATTAATGTGTTTTTTTGTTCTGGCTAATTAGTCGTGGCTTTCTGAGCAGCGAGATGGCGGCGACGGCTTGACCCTGACGTCACAAATCGGTCAGGAAATCCTTCTGGCCAAAATCGTTTTGTCCATTGTGGCGCCACCTACGCACACCAAGTCGACGAAGCATAAGGTAAGGTGCGAAATGTTTGTCTATTTGTGATCTCTCAATTTGGCTGAAATTACATGATCGACGCACAGAACCTGGAGCGACCTCTGCGACTGTTGACCAAAGCGCCGCCGCCTTCTTACGAATTAGCTGACCAGCTCTTTAGGACATTCGATCCAGAAGGTGAAGATATGGGCAAAGACAGGAAAGTCCTTCAGAAAGTTTACAAGGTAAAGGACGAGGAAATTTTACAATTAACTTACCCATAATTTATTACCGACTTTTTTTTTATTTTTATGTTTTTTTTTTTGCTAGATGACCATATTCGACCAAAAATGGTCGTTCATAGAATCCCACTACGTGAAGTCAATTTTCGTTCACCGAATCAACAGCGCTCCAGCAACAGATAAAGAATCTTCTGCGTGGGAAGAAATGTTTCAAAAGGTAAAAAACAAAATTTGTAATTTGATTTATTTTAAGAAAATTGGTTTTGTGCATACGATCGATGGTGTGGTGATGTCAAAATCGGCCTTAAAATTTGATATTAAATGCATCAGTTTCAGTGAGATTTGATTCTTCTCGCATTGATCCATTCTCTGTTATGAAACTTTGGCTATAAGAGGAAGAGCTGATACTGTATATTATTTTAGAACTTAAGTTCGTTTATATTTTATTTTAAATTGAGTTATCGTGGCGTATTTTGGTCTTCAGAATTTTCGTTATGTAAAAAGCGGTATATCAATGATCGGCTATAGCTTATGTTAATTATGCAGCTGACTTTTTTATTAACATGTTAACACCTCGGATTACGATTGTTTATTTCTTAGATGCTGGTTGATTTCTTCGATGAAGTGGACATGCTCAATGTGTGGATGCAGGCCGAATCGTTTTTCGAGTTCGCTATGGGTTGCGAATTTATCGAGTTGGCCAAAGAATCGCCTTACACTTTAGCCTGCAACATTTTGGAAAATCTGCGAGACAACATCCATGCCCGAGGGTAGAAGTGACCATGAGTGTCCATCTTATTGTTCGTTGTAGTCGTTATTTCATTCATCCATCGCCGTTTGTTGTGCGAAGTTCCTATTTGGTATTTTTTAAGTTTTGGTTCAATTGTTAGGAGAACTATCGTTTATTTTATTTTTTGAAAATCTCCCTGAATATATAAATATATACGTGCAATAGGCAAATATCTGATATTTTTCTGATATTGAGATTAATTCGTTCGGTCATAGAAACTTATTTTGGTCAAATACTTAATAAATAAAAATTACAATAATGACAAAAAAAATCAAAAAGATAATAAAAAAGTCATTTCACACTTGATTTTGTTTCTCAGAATTTGGATACTTTTCTGCTTTCATTTACGAAATTGCGATTTATTTGTCTTGTTGTTTTTTTTAAATTTTCTTAATTACTTTTTAAAAAAATCGAAATGGTCCGCATAGATTCGTTGACATCAAAATTGAACATTTTTTTCGACTTGTATATGATTTTTAATTCTTTCAGGCATTATATTTTTGTTAAGAACGTCAAAGCGAATCTAAAATTTCTGATCCTATACCAGGGATTTTACCTACTGTAACTCCTTCGTTTTTTTTTTATATGCTTATTAAAATTAGGGAAACTTCCCCCATCTTCCTATACATTTCTTCTTATCGATCGTTTCAGTTGTTGATATTTTTATAATCTAAAATATTTATGTTATGAATAACGGCGATATCTAGTTGATAAGCCTTCTGTGCGCCTGTGATGCAGCTCGAAAAACATTTATAAACATAACTGCAATAAATAAGTTTTTTTTAAATATTTCTTGCGTCAAAGACATGCTGGTGTTGAAAACAAAGGTAGGGATCGAGCGTTCGTAAATTAAGTGGAAAGACTGGAACAAGAAACTCATTTTTAAAATGAAATTACAAAATTAACCATGCATGAATTAATAGCTACTGTAGTTATAAATTAGAAAATTCGTGTACGTTTGGCTTAAAATACAACAGGAAAATGTAGAAGTTTTTATCTCGCTTCGTTTTATGGAAACAACAGCTGTAGAAAATGAATGCAAATGTTGAAATTTTTTACCAAAGAAAATAATAGTATTTAAAATTTCCTTGAAATGTAGAATTTTGGCAGTCAAGAAGTTACGTCTGCAAACGGACTTTATATTCCATGTTTATGGTAATTAGAACACAGATGAGTGACACGTTGACTACGATTCTTTTACAAGTGCAGGGCGAGTTGATATAGTTGAGCACCCAATAGTGCTCAGTGTGCCCCTCTGTGTCTTAAAGGCTGCTTACTGCTTTGCGAAGAAGTACATACTTCTAATTTATGAGCGTTGAGCCTGGCTCGGCGAAGTGTCACCTGATACAACCTCATTTGATACGCATTACCAATTGTTTGCCCGGTAGTTGGCGCTAGTGGTCGGTAAGTTAATTTCTTAAATTATAAGAACCAACGAATGCGCACCCTTATGCTTTACCTTGTATAGGTTGTTTTCCAGTGGCAAGCGACTGGAAAACAAGTCCAACGTGAACGTACCCTATGGGTGAAAACACACTGAATGCTTATTGCGTGCGCTTGCCACTCTGCGTACAACTATAAGATGAGGCATAAGTTTGTTTTCGGATCAAACAACAAACAAAAATACTGTACTATATATTTTTATGGACTGAACGTAATGAGAAGGAATCAAATTGTAATATTAGTGGTACATATGTTCCGAAAACAGACATATGCCTCACCCTGTAGTTGTAGCAGATTGCATGTAAGCGCCTGCAATAAGATTTCAAATTCTTACCCTTATGCCTCACCTTGTAGTTGTACGCAGAGTGGTAAGCGCCTGCGATATAAGCATTCAGTGTGTTGTCACCCTATAGCAGCATATATTAACACCAACTTCTGTTATTCGTAGTTTCAAACATCTAGACGAATGTCACCAACTGTTTATTTTTGCTGGAGAAATTTATGTTCCGAGGACATGTATACAACAATGGCCCCCACATTCATTGGTGGTCATTTTCGTAACGAGATTCGGCCGCTGAGTGAAGTCTGACTGAAATCCTACGCTACCAATACCCTTTTATACCGCTGTGTATGGCTCAAATGTCACAACTAAATTCACATTACACTGTAGCTTAATGCATCGCGCTCTGCAATAGCAGCAATTAGCAGCATATATTAACGTGACATTCAACCAACTGTTTTTCGTAGTTTCAAACTGCTAAGAGAAGATACGAAGCGAAATTGAAGAAAACATGACAGTAAATCTGCAGCAATTCCTCAAGGATTTTGTGGGCTCCAGAGTATCCATGACTGAGGAGGAAACTCGTGCCAACGTGCAGGTGGTCAAAGACATCGTGGAGCGATTCATCCAATGCATGAAGAACGTAGACCCTCTCTTCAATGAGCTCTATCAGAACATCTATTACGCGGGCAGCTTCTACGAGGGGTTAAAGGTCAGCAATGCCAACGAGTTCGATCTCAACATCGTACTCAACCTGCCTTTTAAACCAGAAGAAGTACAGGCAAGTATAAGGGGCCATTCGAAAAGGACGTCCTCGTGAATAGGGTAGGGGGATAGGTTGAGTCACGGACACAATGTGGATTCGTAACGAGATTTTTCAATCAACCTTCTAATTTACATCTTGTCTCCCATATCTTCATGCCTAACAATCACTGTAGAAGTAGGCATAATCATTCTAAACCTCTGACTGAGC
>JAQGBX010004443.1:0-15354 GCA_034698745.1 Megaphyllum sjaelandicum | reverse complement strand
CTATCGGTTAGGGGCCATCCATAAAGGACGTCCGGAAAAGGGGGGGGGGATAAAATGTGACACAGGTGGACAGGGAAGGGGGAAGGAGTTCGAGGATTGTGGACATCCGGATGTCAACTTGTGCTTAAACTGTCATCAGTTTTAGACGATAAATTAATTGAATTGGTTTTGTTTTCTTGCTGGTCAATTAATAGGCAAATTTGCCGATTTCTTCAGCATTCTGTATAGGTCTGTGGCTCACCACTCGATTTTAATTCATTTCTTTAGCGGGTGGGATTTTTGGTTCGAATTAATAAACGATCGATGCCTTGTCCTCTATTAACTAGCTTGGAGGCAATTTCCTCTCAACAAAGGAATAGTCGTCGTTTTACTGTGACAATTAAGCAAGATAAGCCATTATTTTGCTCAGGATAGCAAAAAATGCATACTGTATGACAATGTTAATTAATCACAAATTTCACTTGTTTGAATAGTTTTAGTAATTATTTTTTTTTTTAAAAAAATGCTGCATTAAAACACATGACAGGATTACAGAATACTAAATAAAAGAATCTATTTACAATTATCAACTAGAACGTATACGGTATCTTAGAATGACACTCGGAATGCGACTTGCATCCGATAAATTAAATTTCGATAGTTTTACCGATGTGTATACCATATCGGATCGGAAGAAAATATTTCTAATATTTCGAAATAGCGCTGTCCCCATGAGTTACATTATTTTAACTGCGATGGAGCGTTTAGCAACTTAAACAATCGTCAGCACAAAACCCGAAGTACAGTACAGTATATGGCTGCGTCCACGTTGGACTTGTTTTCCAGTCGCTTGCCACTGGAAAACCAACTACAAGGTGAGGCATAAGTCTGTTAAATCGGCACTATTGCAGGCAGGAGGTGCAACAAGACTTTACAGACTTCTGCCTCACCTTCATCTTCAATTAGCAGGGATTGAATTTATTATGGTCTGTTTCCCTTAAATTAAGGCAAAATTTGAAATAATAATTTAGAAAGGAAAGGTTTTAAGCATTATAATTGACTAAATAGGGGCTGAACTATTACCTTCCGTTCTGTGCCTTGGGGCCGAGAGGAATTAATCAAAGGATGTTCCCGTGGGAAAACTAGCTTTGCTATTTCTTATGGAGGACATCTCTGCCATATCTTGTACGCAATGTATAATTTTTTGTATTATGAACCTTGTTTTCTTGTTCTTTGATTTATACCTGAGAGTAGTTGAACTCATGACCTACTATGTGCAAGACTGTATTTGGATGTTGCTCTGATTTTTTGTATCTTGATTTAAATATTTTGTTTAGTTATTTATAATCAGTGAGAAGACTGTCTGCACAAGTTGTCATGTTCTAGCCTGTACAAGATGTACCTGGTTTAAATTTTTTAGTTCTCTGTATTTTGATTCACTTGTATTTTCATATTTGTTTTTGTTATTGCGTTTTTCTTTGCCTTATGGGCTTTCTTCTTCAATAAATTCACTTCACTTCACCTTGTAGTTGGTTTTCCAGTGGCAAGCGACTGGAAAACAAGTCCAACGTGAACGCAGCTTATCCGATACATTTTGAACGTTATGTTTGGTTTTTTTACAAAAAGGCTTGGCTAACCCCCAGGAACTATCTAAACGATAGATACTGAGATGTTTCTTTATTCCCACAGATATGAGGATCTTTACCATTTCCTGCAGACATTTCGATGGTTGGCAACACAGACATTTGGATGGTTACCATTTTTAGATAATATAGATACATGTACACCATTTCCAGTTTGGAAGTTTGTCCGTAACAATAAACTGTTATACACGTACAGTATATCTGTTTACTCTATAGAAAGCACTTTTATTACTTTCAAAATGGTGTGACCCACTATAAAAGCTATCCTTACCAAAAAGGCTTTCAGAAGCAGTCAGGAGTTTAACCGTTGCAAAACACAGTTGTGCATCTGATCGGCCTTTACTTCTGGAACTTGCGTGAACTTTGACGATTTTTTTAACGGCTTTGTTAATTTCCATACATCATCTGGTTATTCAACATATCTCCATATTTTAAGTCTCTCCAGAATATGGTCGAGGATTTGGGGGGGGGGGCATTTTCGGGATTCTTTCGAGCTTTCTTAAACTTCCTTCAGTAAAAAACGGAACCTCGAATGATCCTAAGAACCTTCCTGTGATTCTCTTGAGAATCTATACAGGCACGGAAGATTAAGTTCACGAATCGTTAAATTTCAAAGAGATGTAGAGAAAACTCTGGGGAATAATCCTTCAATGCATAATGTATTAAAACATCTGATCTGACAAAAAAATAATCACCAGGAAACTCCAAAGTAGGTCGCCTAGAGCCGAGAAACTAAACGGTATGGCAAATTTTCAGATCTGCAAGCAAATCACGCATTAAAATGATTGAGGTTTGATCATTTCGATAACTATTCTAAGGGGGAATCGGGGCCTGGGTAGCAGCTGCTGGTAATCTCGAAGCATCATCTGGTGTAGAAAAATAGGCAATTTACCAAAAACAAACAACTTTCGCAATTGTACGTAAATCTGCTGAGGCACGTTCCAAAAGATCCCACATATTATTTCTGGCAGTGAGTGTGCAATTACCATTACTAAAAAAAGTTGCTATTGACTGGAATTCCATGACTTCTTTAGCAGACCTGAAAATTCGCAGGAAAATGTAATTAAAAGCTAAGGCAATAGGCTTCTAGTTCAACTGATATTTCGAAGTATTCGCACAGTACACGGAACATGGTCAGAAGAAACTCGAGGAAAAATGCTTTGATTTGCTATTAATGGAATAGGCTACTATTTGAATCATTTGATAATTCAACAAACGCTTAAAACTTGCAACGTTGTGATATGGTTTTTACTGCAGTGGATCGGAAAACAAGATTTGGTTTTGCATTAATAATTTATACGTGGGGCTCAAACACAGCCACCGCAATGCCGTTCGATGTTCAATGACATCTCTCGAGACTCTAAATTGAACTGTGATTTGCAGCAAAAAAGGAATCTGGGATACTGTACAGAACGGCGCTTATGGCCATAAAATATATTAGTCTAGGCAAGGTTTTGTTTAAAATATGTAATGAACCATGGGCCCCCTAGGCATTAAACAGAAGAGCAATTTTGTGCATACTGAATCAGGCAACGTATTTTGCGCAAAGTAAAGACTGCTTCAATTATGCAGAGATAGAATTAGCAGAATTGGAATGAAGTCACCAAGACCATGTTTAACTGAGAAATAATTGCATTGACGCAGACACTCGAGCCGAGTGGAAAATTGCAATGGTTTAGGAATCGACCGAGGGATCCGGATGATCGATTCCAAAGCCATGCTTGCGCATCAGAAGAACATGATGCGCCATCTACAGAGAAAATCGTGAAACAGAATCACATGGTAGTACAAAAAACCCAAACATTTTTAAGAATAAGAACTTATCTTTTTCAGTATTCCTAAACATTTTCACAACTACAACTATGCTAAAACACTGGATAATTATTCCAGTCATTTGACGTTTTCATCATTTTTTTTTACCAAATTTCAGTTGAACGCATATACACAAAAACTAAAACCACATCACGTCCCCATAACCAACAGTAGCATACTCCAATATATCTACGCCTTTATCCAACATTCAATTTAAAGAGCATGCTTATCAACGGCTCAATTTTATTTCTTATAACTTTCTTACACATCAGTAAGTGTCATAAGCATGACATTGTTTCTGTTGGTTAAAAGACCTGGATCACAGAACCAACTTTATTAAATATTCATTTTACAAGTATCTAATTACATGGAAATATTTACAGGAAAGTAAGATTCAGTGATTGGTTTTTATTTATCGTAATGAAAGGGTTGAATTGTTTTTAAGAAGACACTATAATCGAAGATCCAAATCTTAGCATTGTTAAATTCGTCCCTTCCAAGAAGAAGACCGTCACTTACTTATAACCTAAAGCAGAAATGGGTTGCATTTTTGGAACTGCAGGAACAATAGGAAGACACGACTTCAGTTGACATGCAGGATCTTAACAGGAAATAAACATTTAAAAGCAAAATAATTGGTCTGCTAATTCCCAAACCTGGAATCAAACCTCGAATAGGGCCTACTGCATTGCTAAGACTGGTGCTGGGAAAATCTAAAATAAAGGAAAGACTTAAACATTTGAAATAGAAGGGTCTATACAAACCTACTATGTATAGGCCTAAGCCATTTCAGATAAATTCAGGGCATATTCAAAAACAGTGTCTAAAAATGAAGATTTCAGTGTTAAACTGCATGTATTAAACCACCATTTAGACATCTCATAAAATTCAAAAGTAAAAAAGCGCTAAAACTATCAACAGTATTGGTAATTGTACCAGGCATTCGAAACAAGTCGGTATATTTTTCATTTTTAAGTCAGAGACAGTCTTTGGAAATTTTTCACATTAGAAGCTGAGCGGTATTGGACATTGTTAAACCAAGTACAAAACTGCTCAGCAATGTGTGATAGCTTCAATTATGAAAACGCAATACTCAAAATAATCCATTGTCAATGCTAATTTAGCCATCTGCCAACATTCCATAATTTATATAATAGATGGTTTTGAGGTTAGCATCCTCGTCTTGCATTCGGTAAACCCAGGCTCGATTCCCGGGTTGGCTATCCTCGGTTGTGGTTTTTTAATGGTTTACCACAATTCCTCCAGGCGAACGCTGAGACAAGTCCTATATTAAATCGGCCATGACAGTCTTCCCATCCCATCCCATCTTCGACTTAAAAAGTCCTGGTACATGTAATTAAGGGAAAATTAACTAAACTGTGATGTTGGGGTGACCATGACCAGACTGCTTTAGCTTAGTCTGCCTTAATTTGTATAATGATCCCCCCCTGCCAAAGGTACTATGTACTGACAGCAGGGTAAAGAATTGAATTGAGTAAATTATATTAGCTCTTCTTTGACAGATATTTAATCCCAAAAAAAGAAGAAAAAAAAACACGAACTTTATTAATATAGGCCTACTGTCCTACATCAAATGAATTGAAAATTGAGAAAAAAAACCATTTTGGCAAGACAAATTGCTTTTGAAGTTCGCCTTTCTCAATACATGTACATGTATTTCACTAAATCAAATTGTGTTCCCTTAACACATGTTCAATACCCACTATAGCCTACATCTGTTTTCTCAAAGAGATTAAAACCCAGAATTCCTCAAATGATTTTTGACATTCAGTGCCTTTCCACGTGCTGCAGACCTAGGTGTGGCTAAAAATAGCAATAGAAAACGTACAGGAATGAGCTCAGCGATAACATTACAAGGCACGTCAAAATTGACAAGAAAGGAAGGCGACTGCTGTTCATGGCGAAGTTACCAAGGCTGCGTGGCACATCGCGAGGGTGTAGTCCATCAGGTAAACACAATGGTGCGTTTAGAGCCACTTGCTAAGTACACTCCCTTGGCAAACAAGGTTGGAGCAATGAAATATGCAATGAATAAAACTGTTTAGGAATTCAGATTTTCCCCACAGATGCTGTATGTTTCATTTTCTAAAACTTGCACAAGAAAACTTTAAACTGATATCAGACATATCATCAAGCATGTGAAGTAAATCATTCATCTTAAACTTACTTCACACTAATCCCAATCAGTCGAAAATTATTAGAAATACACATTTTGTAAGAATAGATTATGGCAGAGGACGACTTTTAACCTACTCCATCATTCCAAGGAGACCTTATGGAAAATTAAAATATAAATACTTCAATAATCCATTCAATGACTTAGGAATTGGAAACAACATTATTAACCAATTCAGAATGATCGTTAGGCATTTTGACAGAAGCTACTTCAAACTCAAAATATCCTGAATATTTGGTTGGATATAAGGGCTCGATGACGAATATTCCCAACAAATCAGATCATTTGTCAGGTGAATTTACAGGAACTAATTCACACAAAAAATAGAAAATTTGCACGAAGTTATGGCAAAAACGTATAACAGGGTGGCCACAAAATTTTCAATTTCCCTGACTAAAATCCAAAATTCCCCGATCAAAACTTACTCGTTAATGAATATCAATTTTTTTTGTCATATTGAAAAAATAACATGACAATTGCAATGAGAAACTTGGCAAAACACTGGAATTTGTTACAAGTCTAGCTGAAGAAAATTGGGGATGGAGCTGCTAGCCGACTGAGTGCAGGGATATCATTTTGCTTTTATTTGGGAAAATTTCCCTGACTTTCCTGACCTGTGGCCACCCTGGTTTAATCAAAACAACCCGACTAAAGATTCATAGCTGTCACAATTGAAGTAACGACAAAACCATTGCAGGTACAGTGTACACTTACATGTATTAATTATTAGGTTAAACTATCACTGAGTGGAGGAAGCTCTTACAAAAAACAAAGGAAAATGATGCAATGCCGCAAATAATAAACATGTACAGCACATAAAATATAACATATAGGAAAATATACAGCATCTAGGATGCCTGTAAAATACATATACCGTAGTTTTCCATTTGTCCAAAGATGTTTTCCCATCAAATCCAACATCCAGAGCGCACCAGCCCTCGGGTCGGCTCTGGAAAATTTACCCACGCATTACCTTTTGCTTCGAGGAACCATCTTAGCTCGCATTCCCAGAAGTTTCAGCGTCGCATCCAACATCTCCGGCTCAAGAGGTAAACAAGCCCTCGCGGCGGGGGTGCAAGGACCTCGGTTTCGGTAAACCAGGAAGCGTTTCCTTCTTGCTACAGCTGCCAGTGGGCAGCACCAGGCAGTGAAAGCAGCTGCTTCCAAGCGCTGTCACCGCCAAGGTCGGTTGGGATGTAATTAGAGAGTAGATGACTCGTGTTGGCCAACGATGGCAAGACACGACCTCGAAACGCATCCACCCGAGGCCAATGCTTGGCCCGAGAGAGCTTTTACGGTCAAAGTGGTTTTTGCGGCATCAGCCACACGTGATTTACGCAAGTTCGCAGAATTCTCGGATATAGTTTGAGGACTCCTGACGCAGCCATCTCGCACTGCGAAATGGCTTTTGAAAAATAAAGGTGAAAAACAAATGCTCGAACGAACTGGAAACGTGGTCTCACCATTATCTGAGGTGTTTTTGTGTAAAACCTTGCTTCTCCATTAGCTAACTTGTATGGCTGAACCTGACCAACCAAGGTCAGTTTTTTTTCTTTTTCCGAAAAACAAGTGCAGTTATGTAAACACTTGGTTAAGCCTACGTTTGTTTATTACTTTAATACCAAGGATAAATTGAGTCAGAATTATCCTAAAAAAAATGAAACTAGTGAGTGAAAAACTTCTGAAACTCATGTTTTACCAACGAAATATAAGTTAAAAATGAACATTTCCTTAAAACGCGTTACGAGAGTTTGGTTAACAAAAAGAAATCCCCGGCTTATTTTAAAAGAGGAACGAGTAACCGAGGGAATGTAGATGGAAGTGATTAACGAACGAAAGTGTCTAATTATTTCCATAATGAAGCCGCTTTCAAATGGCAAAGCTGTCCCATTGGCGTAATGGCTTTTAAATTCAAAAAGATTACATGTAATTACTATTAATTATTGCTAATAATTTAAAGTATTATTGCGAGCTATGATCCAATATATATTTACCACTCAAGTTTGCACAAATGCTAAATAACATGAAACCTTAGGTCAGTGGTGACATAAAGTTAGTGACTAATGTTCCAAATTCAAAATTGTGCCCATAATGACTTTTGTAGATGTCATCTTGCAAATCAATTCATAATTATGCGAAACACCCAAGCTGGAGATCATTGTTTCAATGGTCTCCAGCTTAGGATATCTAGGCTGAGTAGCCCTAAACGAAGCATGATGAATGAATTCACTCTGCAGAGTAATTGCAATCTCCTTTGCATTCTCAATTCCTTCAATATGGAATTGTCCATTAAGTCTGCAATTGTTCCTAACAGCCGACACACTGACCGAGCGGGGTGTAACTGGTTTCGCCTTCAAAAACAACTGAAGTAGTGGTTGGAAATTATGCAGGCTATGCATCATGACTGGTACGAAAATTCTAAGTACGATCAGAACAGAGGTGACATATGGGAATTTCCCAAGAAATGCTGTTATTCCACACAAATCTCACAAGTACACTATGTTTAAAACTCCCTTCCGTTAACATACTTAACGTTACATAACCAAGCTTCATAGGTTACAAATGAAGGTGTACACAATGTTACTGATTTGTGTGCTTAAAATTTAAATTTATATTTCCGATTTTGCAAAGCATATACATGTAAGCTGACTATAACACCATGGTTGGACTCCGTTTGTAATATAGCCTACATTTTACACTATATAATCTTCTAACACGTGGAATTCAAAAATCTTAAACCATTTAAGAGTGATTTTCCAGTCAGCTGGAAATCGCCTGAAATTTGGAAATTAAATGCCTTTTACTGTCCACACCTTCAGTTTAGTTCACTACAGCTTGAATGAAATTTACCGAAGGCTTGCAGTAACAACGTTTGCAGTAAAACTTATATCAATGAATGTGTTTCACTTTAAAATGAGTTTCTCAGGCCATGATGAAAGGTGCACTTAGGCCTACTGCTCCCTGATTGTCAATTACTAATTTTAAAGGTTTGCATTAATAAGTCTTGAGGGAGCAATGTCATGCTGCCCGATATACATCAACTACATTATTTCTGAAAATCAGTGTAACTTTACACAACCTAGTTTTCTAGGTCATGGCTGTAAGTCCGTGAAGCACTCCCTAAATGTGATTTATTGATTTTGATTTTTTACAGCTCAACAAAATCAATCCCTAGTTCATCTGTCCCTTGGGTTTTTCAATGCCAATAAAGAGGAAGAACAAGCGCTTTTGTGCTTGATTTCGGAGTGGTGAATTTCATCTATTGCAACAGTTTGCATTAACACTTCGACTCAAACATGCCAAGTAGGCTGAAAAATTGCCATATAAACAATCACAACACATTCAATTTGACTTCTGAGAGAAGTAAACGTGCTCAATAAGAAGTTGGCTTAAGAAAAATATATCAATGGCTAATTCAAATTATTATTCAATTTAATAGTGACGCTTCTCAATTTCAGTATGACTATGCAAGGAAAGCAAACGCAATTTCGGCAATGGATGAACGAAGTCTGATAGATGCAATTTATTAGCATGAGTAGTTATGAAATCTTCTGCATATGGTGGAACGTGCGCGTGCTTGACAAATTTAACATCACCAAAATACCAGTACTGGTTGAAACAAACAGTTATTTTAAGCTTTGAAGAATACATCATAATTTGATATCATTCACATTAACAAGTCCACGCTTGCAGTGATACGGTTGTTAAGGATCAACAATTTGATAAAGCAGGCGTTGGCATTTTAACAAAAGTACCATTTACAGAGCACATTTTGTGTGTTACGATATCGAGAAACTTGCAGCTTTACGTATGATGTAAAAAAGTGCTAAATTTTCAATTCACTTCCCAAAAATTGTAAAGACCAATTGATTCTACAAAATCAAGACCCATTACAAACCCAACGAAAAAAAATTAACTTCCAAAAACATTAAATTCTATTACAGGTTTTAGTGGAAGACTATAAACTAGTAAGCATCATTGTACCATGGACAAACATACATTTATATTATTAAAATAGATAAATCATGTTTAACAAGATTGCAACTTCTACTTTGGTCTTAGGAAAGAGCCCAATAAAAGAATAAATAAAAGATAAGCTGCCTAAAATAATATTAGCATCTTTCGCCAATCCATGCTGCTGTTTTGTTAATGAAATAAGAGCTGTTTAGTTATTTTAAACAGTTAAGCCACCATCCTGAACATGAAAACAGCAGCACTGGTAGCAAAGTAATGCGACATCCAAAATTTCCTTCAAAACCAAGCAAGGTGGCCTTCAGGTTTAGCATCCTCGACTTGCATTCGGTAGACTCAGGTTCAATTCCTGGGTCGGCTATCCTCGATTGTGGTTTTTCGTGGTTTTCCACGATTCCGCCAGGCGAATGCTAAGATAGTTCCTATATTAAAACGGCCATGGCCGTCTTCCTATCCTAATCCCATCCCACCCTCCTCGTTAAAATCCCAAATACGGGAAAATTAATTAAATTCGAAATTTTTGGTCAATCAAATTGTATTATGATCACCCCTGCCACATGGTACTATGTACTGACTGCAGGGTAAAGAATTGAAATTGAAATTTGAACATACTGTTATTTTCATTGCATCTATCTGAATTAACGAAGAACTCATTCTAGTACAGAAAGTTAGTAGCGCCACTATGGACCTGAGCAAACATAATGATAAGGAATAGATAAATAAAAATCATTGCAGTTACAAAATTGCATTGAATTAACAAAGCTATGGAAACCAAAACCTCAAAAAACTGCAGATTTGATTCTACGAGGTCGAAACTAGCCTGCCAACCAATTCTGATGATTCTCCTGCTCTCAGATCTGCTTATTAACCTAGAATTGACCGATGTTACACAGTTACGGTTATCCATGACACCCAACCAAATCACCTCGATTACATGTACCATAGTCAAGCTGACAGGTTCAACCTCAATAGACAGGAAAGGATCTCCAGAGCATCACCCACATTCACTCGCAAACACGGCTGTGTCCGGCGCTTCTGTCGCAACCCTGTGATCGTCGCAGATTCTCCACAAACAACAAAACTGCTAAAGAGCCAATCGAAAAAGCAGAGAACGAGCGGCAGTCAAACATTTAGCATTGCGTAACGCTTGTAATCGCATGTTCGGCGCCAATCGGTTAGGAGGCCACGGCCTTCGCCGCTGGCTTTTGCAAAACAAACCGATGCGCCAACGCCTGGTTTAATAATTAAACGACGATTAAGAAGCCAAACTGAGGCAAAATGTGCCCCAGATCTCAAACATGGCTTGTGCCCGAGGCAGCGTCCAAGACCCTGAAAACTCAAAAATTTCGGTTAAACGCACGGAGGGAATTTTCTAGAGGGTGAGGCGAACCCAGTTCCGTGGATTGCACCCGGGCGGGGTTCCGATCCTGGGTTTCTGGGCGCTCAAAGAGGGGGGAAAAAAGAGCAGAACAGTGCTATGGCTGACAGACGCCATTTTTACACTTTCGGGACTTACTGCTGATTTTCATTCCTCCGAATGCGGGTTGTGATTGTTTGTTACCTTCGGCGAACGACGTTGTCCTCGGCCTCCCACTCATGATAGCACCGGCTGTGAAGAACGGATAGAAACGGGTTGGTTTTTCGGCAGATTTCGGTCTCTTTTTACATCGTTTCTGCGCGAGAACCGAGCGCGGAACTTAAGCCTAAACCTGGGCCTGCCTTTTCTCTTAGGCCTAGCGACACTGCTGCTAATTCCGCGACATATCACGAGGGTTTTTCGACGTTTTTTCGCACTGCTTCTTTCGTGGGTAACATACGCGACTTGGCCCGTGCCTCGATGCCGTCCAATTCACGCGAAAAAGGATCAATATCCTTAAAAATGTTAATTCCTTTCGCCAATTTCGATTTCAGGCATTGACCTAAACGGAACCGATTTGCGTAAAATAGGCCACCTAGCGGCGGATGCCGCCGATGACGTCAGGTGGCTACGAACGACCTCTGCTGAAGCGCCGTTTGAAGCACGGAGTAATGTTAGCAAAGAGTCCGTTTTACGGGCTACAATTTGCCCAATCAACGACAAGGTGCTCGGCTGCTCGTTGCGTCGTTTACACTATCCACATTCCTTGCAACTTGCATGGAAGTTGACATAGTTTTTAATATTTTCTGATGATTTCAATTTTTTGCTCTGCATTAGTCATTTTCTTTTTCAAGGTGGCCACAAAATTTTAATTTTCAATTTCCCTAACTTTTCCTTGACCAAAACTTACTCGTTAATGCATATCAATTTTTTTGTCCTAATGAAAAATTAAATAAAAATTGCAATGAGAAGCTTGGCATTAACACACTAGATTTTGTTACGATTCTAGCTGAAGAGGATTGGGGCTGGAGCTGCTAGTAGACCGAGTGCTCGGATAGCATTTTTGCTTTTATTTGGGAAAATTTCCCTAACAACTCACCAATTTCCATGACTTCGATCCTTGACCGCTTTTTTCCCCCCGACTTGCCCTGACTTCCCTGACCTGTGGCCACTCTGTTTTTACAATTAATAAATCTTCCTATCATTGCTTTTATTTAATATAAAAATATATTAAAATTTACCAACCAATATAAGAACAAATATTTCTATGCGTGAACATCTAGAACTTGTTTTAATAATTCAGAACGCTGACTTCATCATTATAATTTTACCAATAACAGTCCTAAATGAATATGAAGATAAGTACAGGCATATCTCTTTGTATGCCTGAAGTTAAATGTCTTCTTTTTTCTGTCCCATATCATTGCACACTGAATAAACTACAGTATAGTGGATCAGAAAATCAAAAACTATTTGAATACTACATTGAGCAGGTTCCCCAAAGAAAAATTCATACCCTTTCATTAGCAATTTTAAAAAGAATAAACAGCTAACAAAGAGTTTTTGCAAACATGCTAATATTTTATGTGATAATTATGGAAATTAGTAGACATGTTTATAATACTTTTAAGATTTTAATGTCTATATTCCTTAGTTCGAGCTACATACAAGGTGGCACTGCAATGTCATTAGATGAGGCTAATTCTCCATTAATGCTGGATGCGTGGGCCAACATTGTAGCCAACTAAATTCCATTTTCCAATGCATTCTCCAATGTAAAACACAAAAAGTATTTCTGTTGCAACGAGTGTGTTTAACCAGGCTTCCTAGATAAAAAAAATAAACAACTTAAAATTAGCATTTTAAGGTTATCACCACATTACACGGAAGAAAATATGGCAATTGCATTTCTTGATCCAAACAGGTTTCCAAGAAAAATGTTAATTGAGTTCCCAAGCATAAACAAAGGTGGTTCTCTCCATAAATCTTCAAATGGCTAATTTTTAATGCGAATCCGATAAATTCACAAAATTGGTAAGATGAATTTACAACGATAAATTTGAAAAACTTTAAAATCTATATCGTCAATAAATCAAAGTTATTTAGAAAATGACTCCAGGCCAGCCAATCTACAGTACAACTTCATATTTGCAATAAGGTCGAAATGCTTTTTTTATGAATAGGTATTTTTATTGTGGTACTAAGCTTGAAAACATGATGACAATAGAGAGAAATAGAAATTTTCCCAACAAACACAATTTTAAGAAAGCCCTTTTTAAATCAGAGTTTTTCCCAGAAGTGAGGCAAACGCTCATAAAGTCTAAGCCAAATTTGCGAGAATTAATTCTCACCTTAACAGTTAATTGCTTCCATCGACCAGTTCGTGCAGCACGTAGAATATCTCCAATACCCTGGCTGATTTTGGGGATATCGGCTGGTGTGGGAGGTGTTAGTTCAACCTTTGCGTATTTCAAGAAAGTGTTCAACTTTGGTTTCGCAGCATCAATTAACTCTACAAAATTAAAAGAATATTTTAACAACAATTGATATTTGATACAGTTGACAAAAAAAGTATTTGAACAGTATGAAAATTGCTGTTTTTGGAAAAAATAAATGGTGTAGATTTTTAAAACTACATTTCTAATTACAATTATAGTACATGCATTATTTTGTACCTAATAAATTATGGTGATTTAACTTCTGGGTATAAAGAATACCTAGTTTTTTATCACATTGGTAAGTTCTGCAGAAAATTTAGTTCATAATGGCTAAACTAAATGAGTTCTGCTTTGCAATTAGAAAAGAGTTATTCAAATGAATTTTAGTGGAAATTTTATATCGACAGATGGCAAATGAATTGAAAATATCATGTATGGCAGTATATAAAATCTTAAAGAATAAAGACACAATAAAAAGTCCAACAAACTTGGAACAAGCCATCCATGTGAGCTATTTGTAAGGGGAAAATGACCGGTTGTTAGATTTGCTCTGAAAAATCCAAAAATATCTTCATAAATGTTTACCAAACCCATTGCATCAGAATCAGGGAAGGTTGAGACACAATAAACTATCAGAAATATTCTAAATAATCCAGACATAAAAGGACCATGACTGATTTTTAACTCACAAAACATCCTCCACAGACTATCTGACTGTATGAAATAAGAGGAGATGGAAATTTGGAATAAGTATGAGAGTTTCAAGTGTTCCAACCTTCCCTGATTCTGACGCAATGTGTTCGGTAATCATTTATGAAGAACTTTTTGGATTTTTCAGAGCATATCTAACAACCTGACGTTTTCTCTAAAAGATAGTTTACATCTGATCTCTTCTTTTTTTTTAAGATTTTATATACTGCCATACATGATATTTTCAATTTATTTGCCATCTCTCAATATTAAATTTTCAGTAAAATTCATTTGAATAACTATTTTGTCATTGCAATGTAGATCGCGTTTAGTTTAGGGCATTATGAACTAAATTTTCTGCAGAACTTACCAATGTGATAAAAATCTAGTTAGTCTTTATACCCAAAACTTGAATCATCATAATTTATTAGGTAAAATATAACTAAATGGGTAGAAATTAGAAAATTCTACCAGTATAGGAGGCTATACCATGTAAGCCTACTGTAATTGTTATTATAAATGTAGTTTTAAAATTTTACACCATTTTTTTTTCCGAAAACAGCAATTTTCATACTGTTCGGATACTTTTTTTGTCAACTGTACGTATGTCCTTAATATTAATGCATGCATTTTGTGGCATTTACAATTGCAAATAAATGTATTTGTTTTTAAGGACATAAGTCATAAAACAGCATTTTTATATCGATTAACCGAAAGTTTCATGCAAATATTGATGACTCAAGGTCAAACATTAAACTTACTGCTCCTTGCCATTGAAAGTTAGGTCACTATAACTTGTCTTAAACGCATTACCATTAATACCTACTCAACAGAGCCGGTAACTAGATTTACGACAGCAAATAAAAATGCATTTTACACTCACGTTTCGTTAGAACTGGGGCCTTTGCAACCAATTTCGCCATTTTTCAAGTTAGGCCTATCGGCGAAAAATGCCAAATATGACCCCAAAATCTGCCTTTCCTGTAAAACAAAATGAAGAACATGAGCAAAGAAGTGAAATTGAACCACAAACGAAAGATTCCTGAAATAAACCGTAAAATTAATTATATAGTAGAAAAGAAATGAAAATTTCCGCTTGCCAAAACAACTTACCTAACGTTAGCTCGTCTTTGCACTTCTTTGCACAGGGAAATGCTGCCCCCTAGCATGCTGATGATAATTTGCTCCTTTCTAACGAAGGGGCCATTCAAAAAGGACGTCCGCAAAATTATCCAAAAAATCTTGCAAAAAATGGACTCCCCCCCC
>JAQGBX010004442.1:0-15354 GCA_034698745.1 Megaphyllum sjaelandicum | reverse complement strand
CAGCCCGATGTCCATTTTGTTTGCTGAATTTAAATTTGAATCGCTGGTTACAATTGTAACCGCAGTGAATGAAGGGGTTATGACACTAACGAACATTGCGCCCATGGTTGATGATGGCAATAATGAACCCACATCATAGACTGGCTAATGTCTATGATGTCACACATGGTGTGGTAGCGAATGTTCGTAATATAGGTTCTGAAAATTTAATCCTCAATTGACAAACTAACGATCTTACCTGTTTATGATGCTGTTGAAGTTATCGCTCCAGACGTAAGCGCAATCCACCGATCCCGGAGGAATGTGTCCGATAATGTGCACCTGAACATGGTTTCGGAAATTAGTACTATTGTTGGAAGTTTTGGATTTTCTTGTTCAAATTTCTGTTGTCGAGTAAGAGTCGTTTACCTTTTCCTCGTTTTGCTCGGCCATCTCCAGCTCTTCGACCAACCATTGCAACTGTCCGGCGGGATCCTTGCTGTCCAGCAACATCCACCTATAAACTCGCGACGATTAATATTCGCATTTCTGCACTGTTTTCTAGATGTGCGCATTGAAGAATGTCTTAGCAATTAACTCACCAGTTTTTGTTGTGGCAGTAATTGGAGTTGAGAGAAATGATCCGGAAGCCCGGTTTCACCAACACCGAATAAAAGCCGCCTCTGAAACGTCGGAAGATGCATGTTTGACAAAGATCCAACTTGAAAGGTTCTTTTAAAACTTAGGGGAAGTCCAAGGATTGACCGCTGCTTTTTTTCCCCGAAAGGATCTTGGAAAAGTTGTCCGTTAATCTCAGTATTCGCCGTCGGACTTACCTCAAAACAGTTTCGGAAATGTTGCCGGGAACGAGATGGGACCAGGACACGTTGAGAGCGTTGTACAGGTAATCGATGGCGAATGGACCCTCGATGTACGGCTGCGGGAAGCTGTCGAAAATTGTAAAATACTTTAGATTATAAATTTGCCCTTATTATCTCCAGCTTCATGGTAGATGGATCAGGTTCTCTGAGAGGAATTATTTTGGGGGGTGCAATATGTTTCTTCCGGGCCCCTTCCTTTTTCCATTTGCTTAAAAACATTGCCATAATATTGCAAATTTTTCGTTGGAAAAGGTTTGAAAATTGTAAAAGTTTATATTTGCAAAAAAATTAAACGTTTTACAAATTTGTACTTGGAATGAGTGCAACATTTTGAAAATTTGTACGTATAGTAAAGGGTTGAAAAAATTGTCCCCAAAAAATGTGGTAAATTGTGTAAATTTGTCCTTTAAAAACGGGGGAAAATGTTGTAAATTTGTACTCGAAAAATGTTGAGCATTTGGAAACTTTGTACTTGGAAAAGGTTAAAACATTTAATTTTTTTTTGCAAATTTGCATTCGGAAAAGGTGGAAAATTGTTTAAAATTTTCACTCTGATAATGTTGAAAATTGTACAAGTTTATATACTCAAAAAGAGTTGAAATTTTTACAAATTTATCCTTGGAAAACGTTGAATATTTTGTAAATTTTCCTCGAAAAATATTGAATATTTTGAAAAAATTGTCCTCGAAAAATGTTGGACATTTTGAAACTTTGCTCGGAAAAATTTGCTAATTGTTCTTGGGAAAAGTTAAAATTTCGACAAATTTTACTGAGAAAATTACAAGACTGAAAAGTCCTGGGCACGGCTCGGTCCCCTGATCTATCCCGGGCCTATGCCTCCTTACCAGAGTTCTTTTCCAGAACGTTGCAATCGTTTGTCCACAACTTTTGCAGACTTTGCCTCGAAATGGGATTCAGATATTGAAACATCGTGTTTCCTACCTGTTTGCTGGATGGCTTTCGTGGTTTCCTACGCTGGGGAAGATCGGGGTGTCCGGGAAGTAGCTCTTCAGTTTCTGGTTGAATCGCTTCATCATGAAGAGGTTGTCGTCTCGGCTCTGTTGCCAAATGTTGTGCGCCGGGACGTCTCCAGTCCACATGATGTAATCGAACTGAAAATTGAATTGCGTGGGTCAATTTTGTTTGTTTATTGAGAAGTATATACGACCGTTCAGGAAGATATTGAAGAAAATTGGAGACTGGATGTAGGAGGACATTATAAGATGCATGTTGAAAGAGAATGAAGGACAAGATATTGAAAATGAATCGGAGACAGGAGGTTAGAAAAGAAGGTACTTATGGAAGACAGAAATTACGGTATTTAGAGAATGGTAAACAGGAAATTTGAAGATTAATAAGAGGTGGTTAGATTGAAGTGATCAAGGGGAATTAATCAAAGAAGCGAGCTTGAAGAAAGTGGATAAACTGGGCGTGGGTTTACATTATGCAGGGTTCCCCCAGATCTGGAAAACCTGGTAAAGTCAAGGGACTTGAAAATGTCTGGAAAAGTCGGGAAAGAATGGCTTTTTTTTAAAAAAAAGTATGGGAAATTCAACGCAGTCATGGCGATCAAAAATTAATACTTCTACATGGTTAGCTCGGGGCCCATTTTCTGCATGAGTAGAAATTTAGAAGATTTTTCGAGGACAAATTTGAAAAATTTTCCACATTTTCGTTGTAAAAATTTGCAAAATGTTCTAGGTTTTCCGAGTGCAAATTTGGAAAATTCTCTATAGGTTTTCCGAGTACAAATTTGCAAAATTTTCCAAGTTTTCCGTGTACAGATTTGCAAAATTCGATAGCTTTTCCGGGTACAAATTTGCAAAAATTTCCACATTTTCTGAGGATAAATTTGCAAAATTCCCTAGGTAATTGTCCCGGTACAAATTCGCTAAATTTTCCACATTTTTTGAGGACAAATTTGCAAAATTTTACACGTTTTCGGAAGAAAAATTTGCAAATTTTCCACGTTTTCCGAACACGAATTCTCAACATTTTGAAACATTTTCCGAATACAAAATTGACACGTTTAAAAAAAAAAAAATTCTGCAAATTTTTAAAATATTTTCTACGTTAGTTTTTTTTAAAAATGTCGTTAGGTAATTTTGACAAAAATTTTAAAGCGTCGATTTTACAAAACATGTCAATTTTTCACATTGTCATTGGTCAGGGAAATTTTTTTTTAAATCTGGAAAAGTTAGGGAAATTGCCAATGATATTTGGTGGGGGATGAACGATGCTAAGGAACTGTCCTGTTATTTGCATGCATCATAGAGATATCTAAGGTCTGGACAGTCTATTCAGATAAATGGTTTTCTGTTAATTTTGACAAAAATTTTACAGTGTCGGTTTTTCAAAATATGTCAATTTTTCACATTGTCATTGGTCAAGGGAAATTTTTTTTCAAATCTGGAAAAGTTAGGGAAATTGCAAATAAAATTTGTGGGGGGAGTGGGATGAACGCTGCTAAGGAACTGTCCTGTTATTTGTATGCATCATAGAGACGTCCAAGGTCTGGACAGTCTTTTCGGATAAATGGTTTTCTGTCTGGAAGACCGTCCTCACCTGGTGTTGCTCCTTGAACTGTCCTGTTATTTGCATGCATGATAGAGTCATCCAAGGTCTGGACAGTCTATTCAGATAAATGGTTTTCTGTCCTCACCTGGTGTTGCTCCTTGAGATGTTCCAGTAGGCTGTCCACGGTGTGCGCTGGTGTATCGCACCGTCCCGTGCTGCCCCACTTGCCTGCCCTGTGCTGAGTGATGCCGTAGCTGCGCTTCTTCTCGCGGCAGCACAATGGCTCTCCGCAGTCCACCACTGACCCTTCCACGTAGTCCTCATCGATGTGGACGTCTGTGATGTGCAGAACCTTTAGCTTGTTGGCGTACGGCTGGTAAGAAGTAAGACAAAGATCTCGTTATTGGATTTTTTTTGATCAAATTGCAACAAAGTCCATGGCGCCAAGAGAGGCCTAGTTATATGAGGACTGCATGCTGTTGAAGTCCAAGGTTTTTCCACGAAAACTAATTTCTGTCCCAGAATTAAGACAAAGGTTTTCCACGAAAACTAATTTCTGTTCCAGAAGTAAGACAAAGATCTCGTTATTGGATTTTTTTTTACCAAATTGCAACAAAGTCCATGGCGCCAAGAGTTGCCTAGTTATATGAGGACTGCTGTTGAAGTCCAAGGTTTTCCACGAAAACTAATTTCTGTTCCAGAATTAAGACAAAGATCTCGTAATTGGATTTTTTTTTGATCAAATTGCAACAAAGTCCATGGCGCCAAGAGATGCCTAGTTATGAGGACTGCTGTTGAAGTCCAAGGTTTTCCACGAAAACTAATTTCTGTTCCAGAATTTCCTATAAACTTTTAATTTTCAATTTGAAAATTGGAAATTAATGTTGAAATTTGAATGTTCAAGAATTCTCCTATTTTCTATTGCAAAGTTTTATGATGGAAATCTTCATATTTTCAAGTCTCAAAATTCCCCAAATCAAGAATTGATCATAAATGTTTCACTTTCCATTTTAAATTTCCTTCCGAAAATACCTGAAATTTCGTAGAATTCTCCTATAGTTTCCTATTTCCTAGAATCTCTATTTTTGAGTCTCAAAATTGCCCAAAAATTCTGTTTTCAGGTGCAAAATTTCCTAGAATCTATTTGCTTCAATAATTTTTATATACATTTCAATTCTAAAATATTTCAAGAATTCTGCTATTTTCTGTTATAAAATATTTCAAGACTTCTCTTATTTTCTGTAATAAAATTTTATAGTAATCTAAAGTCTCGAAATTCCCCAAATCGAGAATTTCTCTCCGACTTTTCATTTTCCGTTGGAAATTTCTTTCAGAAAATTTCTCAATTCGTTTCCAATCGGAAATTTCTTAGAATTCTCATATTTTAGATCCTAATATTTCCTATAGATTCTCTGTTTTTGAATCTCGAAATTCTCCAAATCGAGAATTTCTCATAAATATCTCGTTTTCCATTTGAAATTTCCTTAATTAAGAAAATGTCTCTGTACATGTACATTTTAATTCTGAAATTTCTTGGAATTCTTCTATTTAAGATTCCAATATTTCCTAGAACCTCGTATTTTCGAGTCTTGCAAACTTTCTTAAACAACCCGTTTTCTATCGCAAAATTTCCCAGAAATCGCAAATTTTAAAACTTTCAAAAATCCCTTAAATCGAAACTTCTGCGAAATTAACTTTTCGCTTTTCATTTGTAATTTATTTCCGAAAGTCTCTGAGCATTTCAATTCAGAAAATTTCTCAATTCGTTTCAAATTGGAAATTTCTTAGAATTCTCCTATTTTAGATCCTAATATTTCCTATAGAATCTCTGTTTTTTGAGTCTCGAAATTCTCCAAACAGTCTGTTTTTTATTGCAAAATTTCCTAGAAATCTCAAAATTCCCCAAATCGAGAATTTCTCATAAATATCTCGTTTTCCATTTGAAATTTCCTTAAGAAAATGTCTCTGTACATGTACATTTTAATTCTGAAATTTCTTAGAATTCTCCTATTTAAGATTCCAATATTGCCTTTCATTTTGCTCGGCATACGAAGCGAGCTGTTATCGATATTATAAACCAGGTTAGTCCAGGTATGAAATTATTATACGTGACCACTAAAGGGTTATCAACGACGTAACCTCGTTTCGAACCAGAAAAAAAGACGTAAACTATAAAGAAAGAAATAGAAAACGAGTTGAGAAAGTGTAAAAGAGTAAAAGTCTTGATTTTTGACTTCCTGGTGATAGGTTAATGCCCTTGTCGAAGTTACTTTGAAAAACCCTTTTGCTCAATTATAGGCCTCCAATGTGATAAGTTTTCTTTTATAAGTTCAACTAACCCGTTATTATATTTTTTAGCCATCAGGGTGATCGCAAAAAATACCGGTAATAATTTTACCAATGAATGATACGTGACGATCTAGGGGGCAGAGGGTCAGTTCACCGAAAATTTCTAAAAAACGTGATTCCCCCAAACCTGGAAAAGTCTGGGAAGAATGGTTTATTGTGAAAAAGTCAGGGAAATTCAATGCAGTCATGGCGATCCAAAATTAATACTTTTACATAGTTAACTCAGGGCCCATTTTTTGTCCACGTTTTCGCAGTACAAATTTGCAAAATTGTCCACGTTTTCTGGGTATCAATTTGAAAAATTTTCCACGTTTTCAGAGTACAAATTTTCAAAATTGTTTACCTTTTCCGTGTAAAAATATGCAAAATTTTCCACCTTTTCTGTGTAAAATATGCAAAACTGCCCATCTTTACCGAGTACAAATTTGCAAAATTGTCCACGTTTTCTGTGTATAAATTTTCAAAATTTGCAAAACTGTCCACGTTTTCTAGTGGCTATCAAATTGCAAAATTTTCCACGTTTTCAGAGTACAAATTTTCAAAATTGTTTACCTTTTCCTTGTAAAAATATGCAAAATTTTCCACCTTTTCTGTGTAAAAATATGCAAAACTGCCCATCTTTACCGAGTACAAATTTGCAAAATTTTTCACGTTTTCCGTGTACAAATTTTCAAAATTTTCTAGGTTTTCCGAAGAGAAAATTGCCAAATTTCCCGTACAATTTCCCAATACAACATTGTCACAAAAATTTACGAAAAAGTGTAATGAACTAATAATTTAGAGAAATATTTGATACAGTATAAGACGTATATTTCGCAAAAAGTATCTTATAAGTTAAAAAAAAATTCAAAATACCCGATAATTCCTTGAAAATTGGTAGAAACTTTTTTATGTGATGTAGATAATTTTGAATGTCGGAATTTCGTTTTGAATTTCGGAAAAAATATTTTGAAAAAATGGATAAGACATGATTTAGAGATATATTTTAAATAGTAATAATTTAAAATAATGTACGTTTTCCAAAAAAAAATGTTAGCACTTTCACATTAGCAAAAATATTTGGAAGAAATTTTACAATTTATTTTGTAAAATGAACTAATAATATCGAGAAAAATTTGACAAAATTTTTTCCTAAAAACGAAGCTTCCTGCAGTACTTTGAGAGATAAATTTCGAAAAAGAAGTATCTTTTGAATATTTAAAAAAAAAATAAACTGAAAAAATATTGTGAAAAAATTGGATAACATTTGCAGAAAAAATACATGATTTAGAGATATATTTTAAATAGTAATAATCTAGAAATAACGTATGTTTCCCAAAACACGTTAGCACTTTTACAGCATAGCAAAAATATTTGAAAGATATCTTACAATTTCTTTCGTAAAATAAACTAATAATGTCGAGAGAAATTTGTCAAAATTTCCTGTAAACGAAGCAGATACAGTACTTTTAAGAGATAAATTTCGAAAAGGAAGTATCTTTTGAATATTTTCTTTTTAATTTTGAACACTACAGGCTTTGAAGTGGATGTTTCCTCGAAATAATTTCTGTGTAATTATTTAATTGTTGCTCAGTTTCATCCAGTAGCAACAACGTTTTCCTTTCAAATATTTTTTTGTTTGTTGCTCTTAATTTTCGACTATTTATTCATGCTTTTCAAACGTTATCTTCCTCGACAAGTTTAACCAAAAACAGGTGTAACCCACTTTTAAATCCGCAGTTCAAATTTCTATTTTCAACAAATAAAAAAAAAATGCCAAATCGGGTCATTTTTTTTAAAATAATTTATTTTATTCATTCCCCGACTCGTTTTTTAATATATTGCCGAATTTAGACGTTAGTTTCTATATACTCTATTCATTACGTGTTTTATTTCTATCAAAAATCTCATCAATAGGCCAAGGACTTTGATTCAACTTAAAAAAAAAGTTTTTATCGAGTCTGTGACAAATTCCCCTTAATTTCTACCCTTTATGCTAACAACTTTCTTTCGCTTAACCTTACTCGTGTTTTGTAGGCTAAACAAAGCCCAATTTGGGTCAATTTTTACGACTTGCCCTTAACTTTTTCGTCGAAAATTCACTTGTACTTCCCGCGCGACATTTTCGCGACACCCTGTTTCGTGTTGGGTGTCACGAAAAGGCTCGTACTATTTCGAATTTAGTACTCCCCCCTGTATGAACATTTTTTCACGTGGAATTATGGTTTTTGCCACAATAATACCAGGGGTCGCTTTCTACGTTTGTAGCATTTTTTTTTCATAAACTGCTAATCATCGGATTCAGTTGAACGAACTTTTGGGAACCCCTGTACGGAGTAGAGTGTCACGAAATACTCGTACTGCATCAAAAGTTGTTTGTACAAGATAAGGTGTTTTATGAAATTTTATGAAACGAAAGTATTAATCATGTTTAGCAGGAGTTTATTTCCAAATTTTTTAGTATGAATTTTATCAACAATTTATATCAAATTTGTTTGAAATGGATTTTGACGACACCCTGCACGAAAGTCGTACGGGGTGTCACGAAAGGCTCGTACTGCATCGAAACGTCAAAAATTCGCATTTCGTGATGGACTGTACTGACATTTTATTAACCGAAACTATTTTTTTAAGCAAGAGTTGATTTCCACATTTTTTTAGTATCAACTTTATAAACAACTTATATCAGATTCGATTGAATTAGATTTTCGCGACACCCTGTACGAAAGTCATACGGGGTGTCACGAAAGGCTCGTACTGCATCGAAACGTCGAAAATTCGCATTTCGTGTTGGACTGTACTGACATTTTACTAAACGAAAGTATTGTTTTTAGTAGGAGTTGATTTCCACATTTTTTTAGTATCAATTTTATCAACAATTTATATAAGATTCGATTGAAGTAGATTTTCGCGACACCTTGTACGAAAGTCGTACGGGGTGTCACGAAAGGCTCGTGAAAATGTGTTCGTTTTTGTTAGCTAAATTTTTGTAATATCCTGTATGAAAAGTGATGTGGTGTCGTGATTGGTGATCAAAGATTGAACGTACCTTTCTCCTGAATATCGTTTCCGGTTGATAAAATTGCGACCTCAACGGAATGTTGACGTCCCAACCGAAGGCGTCTATGTAAGTTCGTCCGATGCAATTTCCTCCCAGGACAAAACCGCAAATTTCTTCGTCTAGCAGTTCGATGTTGCTCATCACGTACATTATTTCAGGCTGAAATCAGAGTAGATCAGTTTGTAAAATTTTTGACAGGATTCGTCTCATGTTTTTGGCAAAATTTCTGGCAAAACTTTCAGGGACTTTTTGAATTACTCTGAGAAACGTGAATCTTTGAAGCTCTTGGAATTAGGAAGAACTGTCATCAGTTAATGAAACAGGTCAAATATTTTATTTGAAAATGTTTGGTTTCAAGCGTTATTGACCAATTATATCGAGACAACTGACCATGCGAGGATTTGTGTTCATATTTGTGCCTTGTGAAATTTGATGAAATTCTTGAAAAAAAACTTTGATAAAGTTTTTGTGATTGAGGTATTGCCTCAAATCTGCGTTCATGTTTTTAATATGTGAGGAAATTTCCGGCAAACTTCAATGAAAAATTTTGATTGGACAGGCTTGAATGTTTTGGAAATTTGTGATGTTTTTGGAGAAGATCTGTCAATGGTCTTTCTTGGGAAGATTTCTGTGATGACGTTTCAGGAGAATATTCTACAATGACTTCTCAGGAGAATATTCTACAATGACCTCTGAGGAGAATATTCTACGATGACCTCTCAGGAGAATATTTTAGCTACAATGACCTTTCATTAGAGTATTCTACAATGATCTTTCAGAAGAATAATCTACAATGATCTTTCATAAGAATAATCTACAATGATCTTTCAGGAGAATATTCTACAATGACTTTTCAGTAGAATATTCTACAATCGCCATTTTTGGATAGATTCTGCAAAGGCAAAATTCAGAAGCTTAATTTAATTCTTTGATCTTTCATTTGGAAGATTCCTCAACGACATTTCCTGGGAAGTTCTATTTGACATTTTTGAGATTATTGTTAAATTTTGCAATGGTCATTCTAGAGAAGGTTATATAATTCTTGGCACGATTCTATACGATATTTTTTTCAAATATTCTATGATGGCATTTTTGGAAGATTTCACGATGACCATTTTCTGCCAGGATCTGTCATCATATTTTCGCAAAATGTAAACTTTCTGATATCGTCTTCTGGATTCTATTTCTTAATCTACTCGACATCATATCCATTCTTTAATAATTTTTACACAAGCTCGCATTTAAGACATTTCCGGAATACGTCCTTACCAGAAACTCGTTGAGAAATCCGTGGCACACGCGCTCCGAGGTGACCGTCATGAGGTTGCAGACGTTGCCCATGGTGTCTGCCACTTCCTCCAACGTCTTGTTGGCGTAGACGAACTGCCTGACCAAGCCGACTCCCATCTCGCAAACGTAGCAACTCAACCGGAAGTTGGCCGTCACGAAGCCGACCTTCTGTCGCATCATGCTCACGATGCCGTCCGGTTTCTGCAGGGCGCTGATGGCGTTGGCCAAGAAACGTCCAATGAGCTCGGTCGTCGGCCCTGGCCGGAAGCTGGGCAACGGATCGGCTCTGGCTTCCGCCTGCTGTTCGTCCAACTTGCTCTTCAGGCGGTCCTCCAACATCAGTCGCACCCGCTCTCGGATGTCCGCGTGACGACCGGCTTCGTCCGGTACGCTGGCGCTGCTGACCAACTCCGGGCCGCCGATGACCGTTCTGATACCCTCGCGGAACCAACGCTGGACGGCCCTGCCCAGCATCCCGATGGTCGGCTGAGGCTCTGCTTCGGCCATCTGAAGCAAAGATGCTGCCACGATGACCACCAGCAACGTCCATCGCAAAGTCCGAAAACCGTTCCAGCATCCTCCTCCTCCTCCTCCTCCTCGTCTCCTGGAAGATCCTGCGCATCCTTCCTCGTCCATCCTCTTGGCTGGGACATTGCTTTTCGACGTCTTGACCAGTGTCCGCCCCACTGTCCGAGCGTCCGAACTCGACCCGTCACTGACCGGCATTTTCTGACACTAGAAATTCACTATTCCAACAATGTTTTGACTGTTCGGATGTCCGAATTGTGTTTCTTCCTGCAACTGACCGCTGGCGATGTCCGATCTTTACTGACCGTTCTCTCGAAGGTTTATTTCGCGAGTGAGTCGAATGCCAGGTTTTTAACCGATTTTGATTGGTTCGCTTTTCAGTTGCATCATGGTCTTTGAGCTAGTTTTAGTCATGTTCCCTCACCTCCCAGAAAACAAGACTGTTGACCGCTCGTGTCCGAGTTTCGAGGAGCGAAAAAGAACACGATGACCTCAATTTGGAGTCGAGGTAAATGCAAAAATTTGCTATCTAGTCGAATGAAGAGAGTTGAGAAAACTTCAAAGATGCTTTTGCTTCGTTTTTATCAACACCTCAAGGCTCAATGCCGTCTTCAGAAGGTTGTGATGCGTGCTCAATTGCACCTGATTTTGGTCAATTTGGTACGGACCGGTACCTCCGGGTGAATCCACTCCTCCTCTACAAAATATAGATGAAAATGTTTGCTTTTTGGGAAGAAAGTTTGGCGGAAATTGTGGTCATTTTTGTTTTTGTTGGCGTATCTTTTTTAGTAAGCTTTTTAAATGCAAAATTGCAGAAAAAAATTCGTCTAAATTTTGAGAATCACAGAGGTTTAGAAGGTTGAGATGGGGTTGAAATGCAGGTAAATTTCGGCAAATTTTGTATTTGGTAATTCTGCTAAATTTTGAGAATCATAGAAGGTTGAGAAATGGTCATTTTTGTTACATGTATATTTTAGTAAGGTTTTAATGTAAATGCAAAATGGCAGAAAAAAATCGTCTAAATTTTGAGAATCACAGAAGTTTAGATGGTTGAGATGGGGTTGAAATGCAGGCAAATTTCGGTAAATTTTGTATTTGGTTATTCTGCTAAATTTTGAGAATCATAGAAGGTTGAGAAATGGTCAGTTTTGTTATGTATCTTTTAGTAAGGTTTTAAATGCAAAATTGCAGAAAAAATTCTGCTAAATTTTGAGAATCACAGAGGTTTAGAAGGTTGAGATGGGGTTGAAATGCAGGTAAGTTTCGGTAAATTTTGTATTTGGTTATTCTGCTAAATTTTGAGAATCGCAGAATTTCAGATGGTTGAGATGGGGTTGAAATACACGAAATTGTTGAAAATTTGCTATGGGCAATATCCTCGAAATGATAAAAAAAAAATTGGATGAAAATTGTCGCGTTTTGGGAAGAAAGTTTGGTGGAATTTTTTGTTATTTTTTTAAGCGTATTTTGTACTAAGTTTTTAAAATGCAAAACTGCGGAGTAATTTCTGCCAAATTTTGAGAATCAAAGAGGTTTTGAAGGTTGAAATGCTCGAAATTCTGGTAAATTTAAGAAGGTTTGCGGAAAAGGATTAACAAGTTTAATCCTTTTGGATTAAACTTGTTAAGTAATTGAATTGAAGTTTTTTTTTTATGATTTTACTAAGGGTATTTGTGAAAAATTGCAGAATTTCTGCCAATTTTATTTCCTGTAAAATTCCGTTATTTTTTGCCCCCCTCCCCCTCCCTCCCCAAATTCATAAAAATGTGGCTTAAAAACTGTTTGCTTTTTGGGAAGAAATATTATTCAGAATTTTAAGAAAAATCTAAGAATTTGTGGAAAAATCATCTGAATTTAAGGAAACATCGTGAATTTTGCGAAAATCATTAGAATTAAAATTTTTAAATTTCTTTAAAATGTAGAATATTTTTCAAAAGCAAACTTTTGTTGATAAACAATGTTTTGAACTTTAAAGGCAAAAATAATGACAATTTGTCATGTTTTTTGGCAGTTTCTTAAAGGAAAATACTATTCTTCAAAATTATGATTCTCAAATATTTGGATAATTGTTACTTTTTTTTAAAAATTTGAGTCCTCAAATTCTGTTTACCTAGCTACAACAACAATAACTAAAAAATAAGGTTTATTCACTTGATTTTCCGTATTTAAATTCGATAGTGTCATACTTTCCATTTTGTTTTCTTTTTTTGAATTATGTATTGATTTTCTGGGTGAATTTATATTTGCACACAAACAAAACATTTTAAAAATGTTGATTTTTCATGGTTTTATAGTTTTCTGGTCGTTCAGCCATTTTCGACTACATTTGCTCTAAATTTTTCGTTTTAATAATTGTTTTGTTTTTCTTCGCAGTAAATTATCGTAATTTAGTACGGAATTAATTAGTGATTAAATAATTGCGTGCCTGAGGGCACGTTTTTTAAAAAATACGTGAAGTAATTTACGTTAATTAATTCAAAATTAAAAATATTCATGCACATCGAAATCTTTGTTGTCATGACAGGGTTCCCTCAGACCTGGAAAATCCGGGAAAGTCAGAGAACTTGAAAATGATTTGGAAAAGTCCGGGAAGAGTGGTTTATTTTGAAAAAGTCTGGGAAATTCAGCGCACTCATGGCGATATAAAATTAAAACTTCTACGAGGTTAGCTCAGGGCCCATTTTCCGCGTAAAAATTTGCAAAATTTTCCATGTTTTCCGAGTACAAATTTGCAAAATTGTTTACGTTTGCAGAGTACAACTTATCAAAGTTGTCCACGTTTTTCGAGTACAGATTTTCTGAGGACCGAATTGCAAAATTTCTCACTTTTTCCGAACACAAGTTTTCAACATTTTCCGAGTACAAAATTTTCTAAAAATGTCATGCAATTTTTTCAAATTTTAAAAATAATTTCAATTATTTCAATTTTTCACGTTGTCTTTGGTTGAGGAAATTTTTTTGAAATCCGTAAAAGTCAGGGAAGTTGAAAATGAAATTTCTGGGCTTGAGAAATCCCAGCGCCATCTATGATTAATTATAATCGACAATACGTATTGTTACAAAATGGCTACTGAAGATACGTTTTCACTTTATGTTATAACTATCTTGAGTCAGTTCAAAATCCTCAGCGCCATCTACAATGCAGTTTTTGTGCAAGAAAAAAATGCATAAAAATGGCGACTAAGGATACGTGTTACATTTAAATGTACTGTATCTATTTTGAATCGTTACCAAACCCTAGCGCCATCTATGATTATTTATATTGTCACAAATTTAGTAATTGTCCCAACATGGCGACGTAAGATAGGACCTACTTGTATGCTTTACAAAATGTCGATTATGTTTAATTATTACTAGAGAGCCTCTAATTATTACAAAACCTCAGCGCCATCTATGAAGAGTGACGCGCAACTGCGTACACGTTTTCAAAATGGCGCCCGTGGAACATTTTTTGATATTATGAATTCAACTGAGTTTGTTTCTCCGAAACTACTTGAGTTAGATGAGTATAAGAATGATCGCAGTTTGTTTTATTTGTCCGACTTTATGTAACAAATTGATAAAATGAGTCCATAACGCCAGTTTTATTGGGTTTTATATTAATTTAATCCATCAAATAAATTATTTCACACATTGGACAACATTTACGAATGTTAATTTAAAATTAAAATTGCATAAATAATCTAAATCGCAATAAATCACAGCCTCTTATCTATACCTCATTGTTTCTCGGTCCAGAGTAACCTGATTTCAACTTATTGTAAATTCGTGTCAACCGTTTTCAATTTTTTTTTATTTTTTTTCCGACTTTTTGTTTTATACGAAATTTTTCCATTGTTTTCTGTTTGTTTTTTTATTTTAACATCCAGGGTATTCGTATCCTGACCATCCTCTTCGCATTTGGCACAACATTTCTTGTTTGCACTCCAGTAGGCAAGGAGACTGATCGGTTCTACGGTTATAATGGCTAAAAAAAAACAAAATTTATAATAAATAATATATACAGTAGAACCTCCGTAAGTTGACCACCCAAGGGCGGAAACAAAATGGTTAAAATAGGGAGGTGGTCAACATATGGAGGTCCATCTCCCATAAAGTAACGTGCATGGTGGCCAACCATTGTATGAAAATTTGGTCAACATACGGAGGTGGTCAACATATGGAGGTCCATCTCCCATAAATTAACGTGCATGGTGACCAACCATTGTATGAAAATTTGGTCAACATACGGAGGTGGTCAACATAAGGAGGTGGTCAACTTAGGAGGTTCTACTGTATATAAAGTAATTTGCATTACAGTAAAACTTGTTAAGAGTGACACCAAAAAAATGCAATGTTGGTCACTGTACACAGGCTGTAACTATATACAAAGAATGCCTGAATTAAATTGAAATGAACATGTACACTGTACTTTACATGTAGACTGTAATACATGTATAGTAGAAACCCACAAAACTAAAAAAGTACAGAATCACCATGCCCATGTTACATGCAGTATATTTATTGCCTTATTACACATTTGTTTTTTTTAAAAGAAAAAATTATCAAGTTTTCCTCGTTTTAAATGCTTTTTTGCTTCTTATGATCATGTTTTCAGTGATTTTTTTCGATCTGGATAACATGATTAGCTTAATTATTTTAGAACCACTGGGGTTAAAGCAGGATGTAACGTGACTCATCCGTTACCTGGTCACTTTAACCCTTTCGAGCCTGACGGTACTTTTGAGTACCAGCTATTCATCAATTTATTGCCCCTTAGAAAATGACTTT
>JAQGBX010004441.1:0-15355 GCA_034698745.1 Megaphyllum sjaelandicum | reverse complement strand
TCGGTAATTTAAATGCATTACCAATATTTGCCCGCTGGTTGGCGCTAGTGGTAAAAAAAGTAACATTCTTGCCTAGAGGTTTTGTTGTGTAAGCACCCTATGGCTACGAATCGGTTCGCGAAGATGGCGGACGAGGCCTCGTAGTTTGGACCCCAATTGAGGGGGTACCATTTGTTCGGAACGCGTGAGTTCCCAACAACCCATTGGGTAACGATTCGTGATGAGTTGGGTCGTTTCCAACTCGAACGATGTACCTGGGGAGGCAAAACGTGGATGGACGCCAAAAATCCCGAGAGCAAACAAAACGGAAATTCTGCGAAAAACGACCGCGTTCCACCAGGGGTTCACGGCCGAAAATGACTGCGTTTGTCATACACGAACGAGTTGTTATTCATTACCAAGCTTTTGTTTCGTTTCGGAGACTAATGGCGTGTTTGACATATATTATTTATCGATATTACGCTTGAATTGCTATTTCGCAATTACAGTAGCTACCCGGTTTTTTTTAATAAAAAAAACAAGCCCCCCCAACAAGGGACCTTTCGCAAAACTAAGATGGCGGCCGAGGAGACGTAGCCTAGGGTTTCTTCGGCGGCCATCTTAGTTTGGAAAAACGCTGTGCTGGAATTTAAGCGGTTTGAGGAAGCCTCCCATCCAAATGAAATCGCAATCGCAAGATTAAATTGGTCAAGAATTGTTTAGGCTGAAATTGTGGTTTTAGATACATGCATCGGAACATGTTGGGGATACCTTAGACTACGTGGCTGTCATGTAATCATCGAGCAATACTGAATTATACTAATTTCTGATATCAGATAGCACGAACGAACTTTAGACAGTATGAAAAAAGTACGTATACGTTCATAAATCGTATCACGGGGAATTCCCCGAATCAAGATGCAGCACCTTCTCGTTCATACGCAGGCACGTAGGGTACGATTCATCCAAACTTCGATAAAATTGTAGTTCTTATTACCGAAGTCATGCTTCATTCGACTTCTGATAATACGAACTAAATGAAAAAAACATGTACTAGTACGTTATAACTGCGAATTCTCCGATAAAAGATGCAGCACCTCCACATTCAAAAGTATAAGGGTAGGATTTTGAGATCTCTCGAAATTCGTCTAAATGAGTTTCTACACCACGATTCTTCCACTTTTGTAACCAATAAGGATGACCCACGTCTCCACGGCTGCCATATTGGTCTCTTTTTCACCAGGTTTCTCGGCAAAAGATGGCGTCCTAGGATTCCTATCCACGTGATGAATAGTTAGCTGAGTGGTCTCGTTTCCACGCCTCGCCACCTTGGTACCGAAAGTGCTTTCGTGTCACAATCCAATTCAATAACAAATCGCTCAAGTTCGACTTCGTAATCATCGAACTAAATTTTTAATGGGAATACATCTAAACTTTGGGCTACGCTTAAACGCTTTTTAAAGGAAGATCTTCGATAAGCGCTTCAAATACGACGCACGATCTGACGTCAACGTCGGCCAAACATCAACGCTAAATATAAGACGCGGTACATTTTTAAAATAAACAGAAAATTGACGATACATCTTCTCCTTGCTCGATGGGTTGAAACCAACGCCGAATGACGTCAAGTGAATAAAACGAGACACCCTGTACGCGGCTTTGGCATCGGTGCAAATTGCCGTAAAAGCATTCAGCGTATTTACGCCTCGACAATTTCGCAAGATTTCGCAGTTAAAAATAATTTCGGAGCAAAAGAAGAAGAAGATGAAGAAAATAGGATAATTTCTTACGCAATGAAAATATGTGGAAACGACAAACGCGGGCATCGGGGAAGTGGATTGCCCGGAGAGGAAGTTGATAAGACGGTCCTAAAGACGACGGGATGGAGCGCCGGCGGTGGCCAGAAATGAAAACGAGATCGAAATATAGGATGGAAATTTTATTCCAAAAAATGGTTCCACTAGATAAGGCACTCTGCGTTAAAAAAAAAAAAGTCGGAGTTTTTACCCCCAATCGATAAGTGAAAAAAGCAGCATGCTATAAAGAAAGTATAGGAGAACTCAGACAGTAACCTTACGAATGGTACTCTTAGTAGTCGCGAAGTCACGCGTGGAATAGCGACAAGCTAATTGGTTTAAAAACTCGAAATTTGCGCTGTGATTAAACCTAGTACATGTACAGTGAAAGCCTGTTAATTCGATCACGCTTAATCTGGCCAGCCATTTTATTCGGTCAAAACAGTCAGAACGGATTTTTTTCCTACGCTGACCTATGTAAAAAAAAGGCGCTTAATTCGGTCAGCTAATCGCATAATTCGATCAAATTCCCACGTACCTACATAACGCAAACACGCGAACCAAGTTTGAGCGTGTTTCGTACAAGTACGGAACGTTTGGACAAGGCGCATGCGTGCATCAAAGCATCTAATGCACCATCGGCTGTACTCAGAAGGATTTTCTGCGAAAGTTAGAAATTTAAATTCCAGCCATTGCAGCAAACAGGCAAATACACACGTACGATTAAATATGCAGTAAAACCTGGAAAACTGACCACCTTGTATACATTTCCTGCATAAAAATTCTCTGTATAGTGACCACCTGTCTATCGTGTACAGTGACCAGTGTGTGTTGTCTTTTTTGCAATTTTTTACATTGCCAATGTACCTTATAAAGTGGCCAGATAACGGATGAGTCACATTACATCTTTCTTTAACCCATGGACATGATGATTCTGTACTTTTTTGGTTTTGTGGTTTTTAACCTCATTTGTTACAGCCCACATGTATAAGTACAGTGTACATGTTCATTATTTTAACGTACATGTAATTCACGCATTCTTTGCATAGTGACCGACCACCTGTGTACAGTGACCAACATAACATTTTTTTTGGTGGTCACTCTAAACAGGTTTCACTGTATATCCAGTTTTTAAATTAAGATGACCGATCACTCGGACATAAGTTTTTTAAATTAAATTTTATTAAAACTTCATTTTACGTTACAATTTGAGTATTTTTTCGTAGCTATACCTACTATAAAAAAATGAGTAACCTTAAACTCTCGAAATATATATAAAAAAATCAGCATGACGAACTCTCCCTAATGTTTTTACGGCGTAATTACCAGTTATCTTTATCGCGGCATTCAATATTCATTGGGAAAAAAGATAAAAGAAAGCATTAAATAAGTTATTTTAACACCTCAGAATTAGACAAGTTTAGTTTCTCTCAATCTCCAATTTCATCCGCTTTTAGTTACTTCAAAACTATAAAATCTTTTCGTAAAAAAAAGTTGAGGTGTGAAAACGACTGCTAATGACAGTAATAATGATAGTGACAAAATGATTTCAACTAACACTGGTAATGACATTATCTTTTTTTTTTATTTTTATTTTTTTGCGAAAATATTTATTTTTCACTATAGAGGCCATCGAAGGAATTGTTTGACCTACATGTAAGATAAGCATGTGGATATGTAAAGTTCAATTTTCAATAAATAAACTTAGAAGAAAATGGAAGTTCTACGGATAATCGGATCTTCGGATAATCCGGAAAATGAAATTAATGTCTAAATAATTAGATTAGCATCATTTAGAAGTTTTCATTTTATGGGGAGAAAAACCGAAAATTTACATTTGATTAAATTTTACGTTATTTTACGAAAAAAAATTTCTGACAATTGTACAAATAATATATATATATTTAAGCTGAAGTTTGTTTTTTAAAAACTACTGAATTGTTTTGGAAATTTTTTCCATTTTTGAAAGAACATACGGTAAAATAAAGTCCATACTTATTTTTTGAAAAGTTTTGTTTGTTGAAACAATTGTACAAATAACATACTTTGAGCTAGTTTTTTTTAAAAACCTATAGCTAATTGTTTTGGAAATGTTTCAACTTTTTGGGAAAAAAAAATTGACGACAATTTTCATACAATTTTTTTTTTTAAATTTTACATTATTTTACGAAAAAAAAATATAATTTATTGAAACAATTGTACAAATAATATATTTGAGCTAGTATTTTTTAAAAACTACTGAATTGTTTTGTAAATTTTTCATCTTTTAGAAAAAAAAAATATTAACGACAATGTTCGTACTATTTTTTGAAAAAAAAGTTACAATATTTTATGAAAAAGTATATTTGTAGAAACAATTTCTCAAATAATGTATTTGAGCTAGTATTTTTGGAAAAAAAAATTAAACAATTTTAATCCTTTTTTTTAGGAAAAAATTGTACAATATTTTATAAACAAATATAATTTAAACAATTTTATGCATAATATGTTCGATATAAAATTTTTCGCAAACTATTGGTATTGTTTTAAAAATATTTCGAATACGAAAATCACTTCAAGAAAATTTGTTGAACTTTCACTACGGAAAAATCTCCCCAAAAACTGACAAAAAAGCTGACCATAAAATCTGACCATCAATTTCGACCATTCATCGGACTAATGGCAAAACCAGCCCCGAATTTTACAACGACAACATCATTATCAGGGGGGGTATTCTCTTCAGCTATAAGGTGAACTGTTTTTTCTTCCTTTTCGGAAATGGTCAATTGGTCAGTTTTTAAGCTCGCCCTCCTCGGGTCCATCTTTTAATCTTTATTGGGTTGGGAGGGATGTGAAGGATCCACCCTGACGGTCACCGGATCATTCCGAGGTGATTCTGGTCAAGACTACCCCATGGGCAGGCAGTCTTGACCAGTCACACTTTTTCGACCTATTGTTTTCGGAAAATGACCAAGAGGCACTATTTTTTTCAGCCCAAAAACGTTCTCACCTTTAGGTTCGATAACACGCTGGTCCCTTGTCAAGGGTGGTCATTATTGACCCTCGTTTCGGGTCTGACTGACCAACGAAAACTGCGCCGCTTTTTTTTTCCCATGCAAGAGCCCGAGGGGGTCAAATAGTGGAAAGAAGAAGTAACTTCAACCCCTAACCCCCCCCCCACCTCCCCAACTTCCCAAATATTTCGCCTCCGTTGGTGGTGTCGACGTGTGCGGGTGATTTGCTCAAAAATCTCAAGAATTTCGGTCGAAATCAAACGAAATTTCGAGACTACGAGGAGGGGGTGAGGGGGTGGGTTGGTTCCTCAATAATCTACCAAATAGCTTCGACCTATTCATCGGTGGCTTCTTCAATCGATTCATTATTTGGTGAAATCAAAAAAAAAAAAAAAATTCAAATTTTCAAATAATTCATTATGCATTATTTGAGGGAAAAAAAAATTCGAGTAATTCGGACGTTGGCTAATGTTGTCGGATATAACGAACTCTTTTCTACTCGTTTCGTGTTTACGAATTGTTAGATTTTTTTCTTCTTTTTTTTCGGGAGCGATATAAAAACCCATTTTGTGAAATAAATAAAAAAAACAAGTATTTTGGACGCGTTTTTTTTTTTTAAAGGATGCAAGTCATCGCCTTTTTTTCATTTCGGTAGATCGATTCAAATAATAAAAAAGCCGAAGCTGCTGCAAGTCTGTTGAAATTTTTATCGTATAGAGTTGCAGCTATACGGTATATTCAGGGTTTCCCCAGAAATTTCATTTTCAACTTCCCTGACTTTTCCAGGTTTAAAAAAAAAATTCCCCGGACCAACGACAACGTGAAAAATTGACGTATTTTCCAAACTTTACACTATATTTTTGGTTTTAATTTACTAACGACAATTTTGAAAATTAATATAGAATTTAAAAAAAAAATTTAAACAATTTCATTAACATTTTTTTGAAATGGGAAAATTTTGTATTCGGAAAATGTTAAAAATTCGTGCTCGGAAAAAGTGTTTCGGAAATTTTGTACTCGGAAAATGTGAAAATTTGTACTCGGAAAACCCGGAGAATTTTGAAAATTTGTACAGATAACGTGGACAATTTTGCAAATTTTTACTCGTAAAACGTGGACAATTTTGCAAATTCGTACTCTGAAAACGTGGACAATTTTGCAAATTCGTACTCTGAAAACGTGGACAATTTGGTAAATTCATACTCGGAAAACATGGACAATTTGGCAAATTCGTACTCGGAAAACATGGACAATTTGGCAAATTCGTACTCTGAAAACGTGCATCAGACTGTCCCAAAAGCGTCAGACTGCATAGATTCGAGTAACTCCATCAGAATAACCCAAATCCTTCGAGAGACATCTTTTGACCACTGGTCATCTTTTGTCCATTTTAAAGTTTTCTTTTCCACGCGATTAAAGAAGCGGCACAAATCTGACAAAAACAGGAGTAGAGCTTAAAACTTCACCAATTTCATCGTCTTCCCCCCCGGGGCGACATGAGCTGACTGGTCAGTGGTCAGTTGGTCACTCGTCGAAACGCCAACCTTTGACTCCATTAAGTGATGCCGCCAACCTAAACTTAGTCTTAAACCCTATCCAAGGACGACATCATTAGGAGCGGGGGGGGAGAAGGAAGGGGGTGTGATTTGTTTGTCCACGGATGAGGACACGCTCGTTCCAGAGTTGAAAAGATGGAGGGGGGGTCTGGCCAAAGAGAGGTTGGAAAAATCATTAATCCTAACCGGGATACAAAAGGCGCGAAACAAACAACGTCCATCTATTCTTTGGGCGGCAATTTCTCAATCATTTCTGGGAGTGAAAGGGCATGTCCCCGATATGTCTTTGTCCATCCCTCTTACAATGACATCATTGACATCTCCCAGAAAAAAAGAGGATTTCCTTGACTAAGTATGAAAATAGAGATTTATCCTCTCCTGTATTTCTCTACATGTGTACATACCTAGAGCACTCTTTAGCGTCCACCAGAACTGCCCAGAAGGCGAGTTCAAAGACTTTGAAGATGTTGTACTGACAACAGTGGCCGTGGCAGTGTATATAAATTTTCCTCTTTTCCACAAAAGAAGAGAAATTCAATGCCCAGTAAAAGAAGGTACCGAACCTTTTGTGGTTCTCCTGACCTAACGAACGAGTTGATGGACACTTAAAAACCTTCGATGACCATTGAGGTCCGAAACATCTTGGGCGAATGACCAGCATCTTTACGGTTAGGAATGTTATACACAACAAACTTCGGAAGATTGGCGAGAACGTGTTTGATTTTACCGAAAAACTCTTCAAGTTTTGTTGGAAATTGAACGCAAAACGAGCTTCTAGAACATTTGAATTGTTAAATTCTGTAGAAATTCTCCAAATTTCCCATTTTTACTTGAAACAGCATACATGGGTTCCCCTCAGAAATTTCATGTCCCCATCCCTCGACTTTTCCAGGATTTTAAAACAAATTTCACTGATCGAGACAATCCATGATTTTGCAAAATCTATACACACGATAATATTCGATTATCGAAATTTTGAAAATAATATTCAAATTAACATAATTTTGATTTTTTTTTAAATTTTACTAATTTTACTAATAATAATTTTGAAAATAATATTTAAATGAACATACTTTAAAATTTTTTTTTTTCAAATTATTTTTTTTTTTAAATTTTCAAGATTATAGCATGAAACAAATTTTGAACATTGTACAAAATTTACGTGAAAATTTGTTGATATTGATACATGTATGTTCACTGTATTCGGAATTGGTGAGGGTTTTGCAAATGTCTCCTCGGAAACTGTTGAAATTTTTGCAAACTTGTGTTCAGAAACAGTTGAAAGCTTTGCAAATTTATCCTCGGAAACTGTTTAAAATTTTGCAATCTTTTCCTCAGAAACTGTTAAAATTTTGCAAATTTATCCTCGGAAACAGTTGAAAATTTTGCAAATTTATCCTCAGAAACAGTTGAAATTTTGCAATCTTTTCCTCAGAAACTGTTAAAATTTTGCAAATTTATCCTCGGAAACAGTTGAAAGTTTTGCAAATTTATCCTCGGAAACTGTTGAAAAATTTTCAATCTTGTCCTCGGAAACAGTTGAAAATTTGCAAATTTATCCTCGGAAACTGTTGAAAATTTTGCAAACTTGCCCTCGGAAACTGTTGAAAATTTTGCAAATTTATCCTCGGAAACTGTTGAAAATTTTGCAAACTTGCCCTCGGAAACTGCTGAAAATTTTTGCAAACTTGTCCTCGGAAACTGCTGAAAATTTTGCCAATTTGTGTCCTCTGAAACCGTTGAAATTTTTCCAAAAAAAAAAAAAAAATTTCCCAATTTGTCGTAACAGTTTCCTCGGAAACTGTCGAGGAAACTGTTGAAAATTTTGCAAATTTGGCCTCGGAAACAGCGGAAAATTGGCAAGATGTAACACGGACCACGAAGACATCTATCACGTTGGCAGATCGACAAAAAATCCTTGGTTTGGGCGTTTTAGGGCCATACCACCCCCATCCCCCCACCCCCCAAAAAGAAGAAAGGAACGTTGATTTACGTCGGGGCAATTGGGTCTTCTGTAAATGTTGTGAATGGCGCATCCTCCCCCCTGATATACGACCACTTTCCGACCGGACACCCGACAACCGAGTTGAATTGCCCCGGTCCTAAAAATCGAAACAACAAAAAGCGGGGCCAATCCATCTCGAGTGCTAGCGAAAAAGAGAAACATTTAAAATTGAGGCCATTATCCTAAATTAAGACGGCAATGAATACGTCTGGGGTTCGCACCCCGCGTGCCCTTACGGGTGAAGAACAAAAGGACCACCCATCGAATTCACACTCGTATTTCACCGCAAAACGGTTACCGTTTTTCTAACCGAATTTCGCCCATTTTTTGCGGGTAATTCACAAATTTATGGGTGGTTTTGAACAAAAACAACAACCTGTTGTTGTTCCTTTTGTAATTGGCAACACTGTGGTCCTGCAGCATTCCCCAATTACATTCACGCACACTCCCGAATTTCTGTCATTTTTCAGGTAATTCCGCGATTATTGGGTGCTATTTCGGGGGTAATTCTGCCACCTTTGGGTGGTTTTGAACAATAACCTATTGCCAGAGTTGTTCGTTGGTAACACTGTCCAAAATTCCCCAATTTCGTTCACACCTATACATCGTTTCCGAATTTCTGCCATTTTTGCGTGGTATTTTGTGGGCAATTCTGTCATTTTTGGGTGGTATTTTGAAGGCAATTCTGTCATTTTTGGGTGGCATTATGAGAGTAATTTTTTCATTTTTGGGTGGTATTTTGAGGGCAATTCAGTCATTTTTGAGTGGTATTTTGAGGGTAATTCTGTCATTTTTGGGTGGTATTTTGAGGGCAATTTTGTCATTTTTGGGTGGTATTTTGAGGGCAATTCTATCATTTTTGGGTGGCATTATGAGAGTAATTCTGTCATTTTTGGGAGGTATTTTGAGGGTAATTCTGTCATTTTTGGGTGGTATTCTGAGGGCAATTCTGTCATTTTAAGTGGTATTTTGCGAGTAATTCTGCGATTTCAGGGTAGTTTTGAACAACAACCTGTTGCCAAAATTTTGTTAGGTAACATTGTCCAAAATTCCTCAATTTCGTTCACACTCGCAATTCACCGCAACGGTTCCCGAATTTCTACCATTTTTGGGTGCCATGCAGGAGGGTAATTCGCGATGATTTCGGATAGTTTTTCGCAACTACCTGTTGCCAACCTCGTTCAAAATTCCCCAATTTCTGCCGGACGCTAGAAGAAATGGATGTACCTGTAACTTTCCCCTTTCAGCCCCCTGGTTCGCATTTGTCAATCAAAAACAAACCCTTCGTCGCCCTCTTTTTGGGCTGAATTTTGGTTTCTCTCGACCCTCTTCTCTAGTTTGACCCTTCTTCCTCCTTGATTGCTTCTCGTTTTTCTAACGAGGCGCGAACTGACCACCTAGCTCGATATAGAGGGCGCTGACAGTGAAAAGAAAAAACTAATTTATCATCGCCCCAACAATAAGATTTATTCCCTTTATGGAAAAATACCCGCTCATTTACATCTAAATCACCTTTTTACGAACATTTACGCCTTATAAACACGCGAAACAAACTCATTTTGATGCGTTTATAATGCAGGTTTGAAATTCAATGATGCATTTTGATGCTTTTATAATGCAGGTTTCAAATACTTTGATGCATTTTGATGCTTTTATAATGCAGGTTTCAAATACATTGATGCATTTTGATGATTTTATAATGCAGGTTTGAAATACATCGATGCATTTTGATGCTTTTATAAAAAAGCAGATTTGAAATACTTTGATGCATTTTGATGCTTTTTAATGCAGATTTCAAATACATTGATGCATTTTAATGCTTTTTATAATACAGGTTTCAAATACATCGATGCATTTTGATGCTTTTTTAAAGCAGATTTGAAATACACTAACGCATTTTGATGCTTCTATAATACAGATTTGTAATTCATTGATGCATTTTGATGCTTGTAAAACGCAAGTTTGAAATTCGTTGATGAATTTTGATGCTTTCATATTGCAGGTATGAAAAACATTAATGCATTTTGATGCAGGTTTGAAATACATTGATGCATGTATAATGTAGCTTTGAAATACATCGATGCATGTATAATGCAGCTTTGAAATACATTGATGCATTTTGATGCACTTTGAAGTTGTATTGTATTGATGTGATTTTTTTCAACTTGCAATACATATCATCAGATTTTCTGCACGTATTACTGTAATTCAATACGTATTTCTCTACCTTTCGTCTCGCAACATTAATTTTGAACTATGTGCAGCGTCGCCCCCTGGCGGTGCGTTTGAGCTCATGGTCACTCTCGCCCGAAGTGCTTGCTATCGCTCGTAATAATATTGGTTCACCAAATTTATTGGTAGTTTATTGTTCGGTTTCTTCTCAGTTTCTTTGTTGTTTTTCAGCTGCCTATAAATGGGTGCGAGAGGGGGACGGGGCGTGCGGTAGGCCCACCCCCCCTCAGATGACCACGGGCTACTTTCACCTGCACGCTTGTTAGGTGGCCGTTATAACCCCCCTCCCCCTAAGAAGCAGCTCAAATTTCCCCATGATCATTCCGCCTAATAACATCTTTGTTGCTTTGTTTTTTTGTGTGTCTAAACTATCATAACGGCATTTTATGCCAACATGACGTAGACGGTAGATGGCGCTGCTAGCGTAATGGCGTCACCATTTCGATATACGGTACTGTAGCACAAATTACAGCTAGATTTAAGATAATTTTTGGAAGTTTGAGATTGAGTTTGGGAAACGCTTGAGATCTTTGTTTGGAAAAGTTTGTCAACTTAGTTCTGTTTGGGAAAAGTTTGACAACTTAGTTCTCTTTGGGAAAAGTTGGAAAACTTAGTTCTCTTAGGGAAAAGTTGGAAAACTTAGTTCTCTTTGGGAAAAGTTTGACAACTTAGTTCTCTCTGGGAAAAGTTTGACAACTTAGTTCTCTCTGGGAAAAGTTTGACAACTTAGTTCTCTTTGGGAAAAGTTTGACAATTTTGCTCTTTGGGAAAAGTTTGACAACTTTGCTCTTTGGGAAAAGTTTGACAACTTTGTTCTTTGGGAAAAGTTTGACAACTTAGTTCTCTTTGGGGAAAAGTTTGACAACTTTGTTCTGTTTGGGATAAGCGATGTTCGGGGAAAAGTTTGACAACTTAGTTTTGTTTGGGAAAAGTTCGAGAACTTTGTTTGGTAAAGCTGCAGCATATCGTTGTTTGGAGACTTTTGATTTCTTTACTGTATCTTTGTTCGCAAAAGTTTGAGAACAATCTCAAACTTTCCAATAACAATTGTCTGGCATCTCAAGACACCCTGGACGGGGTGTCACGAAACGCTTCAGTTTTAATAACTGAAAGAAGCTCGTTACGAGCTTTCGGTTGCATTATATTTCATGTTATCTCAAAATATTTATACATTCTTTTTTTTTTCACTTTCCCCGAGTGTTAATGAAGCTGTCTTTTCGTTCCGATGAAGTTTTTCATCGTTTTTAAAAGTTATTTGAAAACCGCGATTAACATTTTTCTCGCCTAATTCCTTTATAGCTATTTTTTTTTGGGTAAGGGGGGTGAGGGGGGCGAAGTCGTTAGGGTCATTTGTCTTTGAAAAGAGCCCGCGCTGCTCTAATTTAATGGAAATGGCTGCGTGCTCCTCGTAATACCTTCTCCTAGTTAGGATGAGAAACAAAAAAACATAAGCAGACAACAATAAGAATGCCGAGAATGAGGTGTTAAGAGGGCATGTAAGGGGTGTTGAGGGGGTGAGGGGACAAATATCCACCCACGGACGGAGAATTCAACATCGTCGTCGAGGGGTCATCTCAAGATGCGATCGGGTTGGGCGTGGCCACATTCCGCGATGACGTCACTCGCTTTCAGGGGGGGCGAACGATCAAGCGCCATCTAGCATCCTTGGGACGGAACAACCGAAAATTGCCAAAAATTTATTTCCCAAATATTTTGCCCCAAATTTATGCAATTTATAAGTTTTTTATAGTATATAATATTTTTTCGTTATAATGTCAATTTAAAAAAATATATATTTACGTACCATAACTTTCCAATTTTATGTAAACGTTGTATCTCGAAATAGTTATTGCTCAAATAAGTTTTCGTAAACACAGTGACTCACAAAAATCCCCGTTCACCGAGTAATATAATTCGCCAAATACAGTATTAAACTTTTTTTCCACACGTTTTGTCCAAACTTTTTGACATTTTCCCCAAAGTTTCTTTGAAATTCGACGCTGAAATTCTCTAAAAATACATATTATTCAGGGTTGCCCCAGAAATTTCACTTTTCAACTTCCCTGACTTTTCCAGATTTTAAAACATTTCCCTGACCAATGGTAATGACAAAAATTTACACATTTTTGCAAAATTTGCTGATGGCAATTTTGAAAATTAGCACAGAGAAATTTAAAAAAATATATAAGATATTAAAACGTGGACAATTTTTAAAATTTGTTCTCGGGAAACGTGGGAATTTTTAAAATTTTGTCCTCGGAAAACGTGGAGAATTTTGCAAATTTGCACTCGGAAATTGTAGAAAATTTTACAAATTTGTGCTGTGAAAACGTTGAAAATGTTGCAAATTTGTACTGGGAAAACGTTGAAAATGTTGCAAATTTGTATTCTTTTAGGAATACAAAGGGCGCTTAGCCCCTGTCATGAGCTAACTTTGCAGAAGTATTAATTTTTGATCACCATGACTGCGTTAAATTTCCCTGACATTTTAAAAGTAAACCATTCTTCCCTGACTTTTCCAGGTCTGGGTGTACTCGATGTATTTTTTTTCTTCAAAAAAACGATACGGTTGATTCGACCTCCAGAAATAATATTTTTGTTCCGATTCGCTAATTATAAAATTAGCGAAATATTCATTAGAATAAAATCCAGACCGTACAGTATAATTTATGGCCAATACGGCCCTGAAAAACAGAAAGCTTCAAATTTAAATTTATTTCGGGCTGTCTCATTTTGATTTAATGAAATCTAAATCAATCCGCTTTGAATTTTCTCAATATATATATAGTTCCGGAAATGACATTGATATAATTTGCTAAATATATTTTCGAACAAATGCTTTATCGTCGCGTTGACAAGCGGAAAAATACATCGCGAAGCAGTTATTAAAATTAAAAACAATTAAATATTTTTCATTTATTACTTCCTCCAAAAAATCCTTAAACGTTCTTTCCGGTTAATTTCTAATTACCGGTTGAATATAATATTTCAAACTCAGCTCCGTTAATAATAATGTGTTGAGATGTCAAAACACCTTCTGAATTTTAAATTTCTGAATAAAATCCTCCGGCAAATATCTGAAATTGATATCGGAGAATTTGAACCAAAGAAAATGCTGAATAATTTTTACGGTCAGTGGTTGCATATAGTCACTTGACGGGAACTCAATAATATATAACCTGTATACGTTTCAGTTGAAAATTCGTCTTAAACGAAAATGCTGAGTAGTTTTTATTCGTTCAATGTTCGGGGATATTAGAACATGCTAAACTGTCAAAAGATGCAAATAATATAAAAATATTGCCATAAATAAGAAATTTCATTTTCAACTTTCCTGAATTTTCCAGGTTTTTTTTTTAAAAATTCCCTGACCAATTGACGATGTCAAAAATTTACGCGTGCCAACGTGTAAAATCGACACAAGAAAACATTTTTTTCAAAATTTACTAATGACAATTAATGTGAAAAAATTCAAAAAAAAATTTAGCATGAAAAACTGTTGAAATATTTGACAATTTCGTATTCGGAAAAAAAGTAGAAAATTTTGAAAATTTGTGATAGGAAAAGGTTGGAAAATATACCTCGCAAATTTGTACACGGGTGAAATGGAAAATTTTCCAAATTTGTATTCGGAAAACATCCTGAGAATTTTTAAAATTTGTATTCGGAAACTGTAGTAGCAAATTTCGCAAATTTATACTGAGAAAATTAAAAAAAGTTTGGATATTTCAATCGATATTCGATCGTGATTAAAACGTGACACGAAATACGTTGAATTTCCCTGACTTTTTCCAAATCAATCATTCTTCCCCGACTTTTCCAGACATTTCCAAGTTTCCCTACTTATCCAGGTTTTCCAGGTCTGGGCCGGGTTACTCAGCATTTTATACAAAAAAAAAATATCCGTAAAATAAAAACGGATGCATTTTTACATAAATTTTGCACGACTTCCAAAGTACGATTGGTAAAAACTCGCGTTCGAGTACCCTTAAAATATACTAAAAAAATTACATTCGATTAAACCATGATTATTACACGGTCGACACATTTGCAAAAAACATCTTCCAAACATCAAAGTTTCAACACATTCTTTGGCACTCGTGATAAAATCGGGAAAAGAAAAGAAATTCCATCGTTTCCTTTAGAGAGCCTAGTTTCCTTTTGGGGCAACCGCCCCCTCGCGGCCATTTCCCAAAACAGGCGAAGAAGGTGCAATTTCACGCCTTTTTCGCGTCAATAATGCCATTTTTTAAAAAAAAACTGAGTTTTTTTCGGGCAAGCAGAAGTAAAAAGAAGCAGCAAAACGAGAGAAATGAAAAAAAAGAGAGGTTTTTGAAGATGCGTATATTATAATAAAGCGCGAGTGGCGCCCCTTAAACCGATGTGGATTTTCGGGGCTAAGGGGGTGTGTTTCTCACCCGCGGACAACTTCCATCATCGCCCCAGGAAAAAAACCGCCCGAATTAACGAGCTTTAACCCCCCGCAATTTGCCAGCTCCCCAAAAGAGCCGACTGTCCATCTCATGAAGGCTAGTTTATACCAACAACTCCACGCTTCGTCTGTCCGGAAAATGACCGTTTCAACACCGGGCGGGGCATATGGCGTGCTCTCCTGGATTTAGGGGGAAAACAACTATTCGCTATATAACGTGGAACGAAAACCTCGTTAAGACGTATATATACCTCGAGGGCCGTCGACACGCGTTCGTTTAAACCGTATACAGTAGAACCTGTCTAAAATCAACCCGTGTAAAATGAAATCCTCTCTAAAATCAAAAAATATGCTGGTCCCGC
>JAQGBX010004440.1:0-15355 GCA_034698745.1 Megaphyllum sjaelandicum | reverse complement strand
TCACTATATATCAGTAAATGTATACTAATATCAGTACGAATTTTATACTGATCCATACTAATCTTTCCACCAGGGAATGTTAAGAGATACATGTACATGTATACTGTAGTTTGTTTTGAGTGGTGTAGCACGTACAGTTTCAAAAAGCTCACTTGAACAAAAATGCGGTCCAAATGCATTGAATTACTTAAAGAAAAATTCACGTGATTATTTTAATTTTTTTCTGAGCTGAAAAAAATACCATCCAGAACATCTCTTATGCCCAACCGTCAATTTATATATTGTGCTTACGTGGTTCTTTGAATTTCAACATGGGCGTTTTTTTTCTTCTTCTCAAAAGCTTTCCGCTAGGAAATTCGCATCAGGATGAGTATTATAATACGCTTTTCGCCATTCGCTAAAACCCTAGCGCTATGTTATCCTTAGAAAGTTCCTCAGGAGGAATAAATTAGGAAGAATCGGCTGCTAATCTCCAAAATTTCCAATGGCAAATCCGAGTAAGTTCATCGTGTTTGTTCGGGGAAAAGAAGTCTTCTTGGAAAAAAGCAACTGCAAATATAGAACGGGCGATGATAAATTACAGTGTAGTGGCAAGATGTTAGCGACATCGTTGTCGGTTTTTTTCAAGATGTTCTTAAGGAAACTTACTTAAGAACAACACTCGAGTCTATCAACACGAAGAAGAAACCCCGAGACACTTTGCGTCGAAATTAGGCATGTTCGGAAGGCGAGCTGCTGGATGGATATGCGAGCACAATTTCTGTAGGAAATTTATTACTTAAAGCAAATGTGTCATCTATGGAAGGAGTCCCTCGTGATCATCTTCTCGCGAGGAGGCTTTTGTGACAGCCACTGGAAACTAGAATCGAAAGGAGGAGGATAAATTGGGTTGTTCGCTGCAGATGTTGTAATTGGTCTACTCCGCCTTCGAATAAAGCTTCATCACCATCAAATGCAGATCCTCCGAAGGCTGCTCTGGGACAAAAGCTTACCTAGCTTATTTTCCCATCGTGGACCTAATTTTCTTGGAAATGCTCACATTCTCGAGTGAACGTATTCCGTCAGATTTCTACTTTCCACGTCCACATTCGGCATCAGCCCAACATTTCTCCACCAGATTTGAAAGAAGAACTGTGTGTGGACGGATGGCTGGATGGATGGCCTTTTTCCGCCACAACTTTTCATCCACTTACCCGATTGCCCCAATATTTTCCAACAATACTTTTCAACACCCGAGAATTAAACTAGGGGGTTAGCATCCCGAAAACACCACCTCTTCTCCATGCTCGCCCTTTTTATCCCATTTTCACTCCCAAAATGGCCGCCTATTAGGCTGAACCATGTACGTTTCGTGTAAGCTGAACCATGTACGTTTTATGAAAATGCACCCCTTTGTTGAACAGTGTACGTTTCGGGACTCATCTCGCACACAGGCTTAAACTTGAGGTGGGGGGGGGGGGAGGAAGGAAAGATTTTTCGTGGGATTCAAAACCCAATTTATACTTAATAACTTGTTAAAAACTAAATTTTGACTAAAAAACCGATGAATGAACCAGTTTCATTCAAGTATACAAACCGGGTTTTCCAGCTAGTGATTTATAAACGGTAAAATCCGTTTTCGGAGCTTCATGTACACCATCAAAAAGTCAAATCATGCGGAGTCTTGTCATTTTCCGACTTCTTTTTTAGTACATGTATGAAAGATGCACGCTCATTTAAAATACGAAAACTCGATGTATGCCGACGATTCCTTCTTACAATAGGGAAACTCAAACACGTGCTGGAACGCCACAGTTGTGGCAGTAGCTAAGTGGTAGCCAATAGGAATGCCTGTAGGTGCATTTGTATCGGCTACCACTTAGCTACTGCCACAACTGCTGGCGTCCCAGCACTTGATTGAGTTCCGGCCCCTAATAATAGTCGTTTTACATTGTAGTCTTGAATCATTTCTTTATTCATAATATACTGTACATGTAGGTGTGTAGAGTTCAATTATCGTCTTTGATGCGCGTGAATGAAGAACTGTTCTTGAATATTACTGGCGTTTAGAGGTCGTGTGAAATAGTGTCGACGCACTCGTATGCGTCAACTGCCGAGTGTCTTTGGACAGGAAATGTAATGTACTCGGATGCCATGTTCGATATTGCTCGTTCGGTGCCAATTAACTCGTAGGCAACGATGGAGAACTTGACTTTGCAATGTCACGACGATACTTTTCCACTCGAATTGTGACTGCTCTCCCCGGCCGCCGGCGCCTTTTTTTTTGCGATGCAACTTTTGGCAAATCCCAGTGGCCGATATTAATGCTGGCAATTAGCGTTATGTTGGCCACTGCCACTATCTGCTGGAGGAATCTTGGAAACATTTTTCACGCAGTCACGGCACTTTACTCGGCGTTTGGGCCGCGGCACTCCCACCTAACCCATTTTTCATCTAAAATTTATAAGGAAACACCTACGCTTTATTATTTTCGTGCTGTTTTCCAGTGTCATTCTTAATTATAAAATGGTCTAATGTGCCGCGGACTGGCGTGCGCTGCATGCGCCAGTATGTACCTCAACTTTAAAAAAAAAAAGTTTGAGAAGTGCGTGCTGAAGTTGGCTCGGGTTTCGATAAAATTCCACCCACGTATAGTCCAACTGCTCGAAAATTTATGACATTTGCTTCTATAAAGCGTATTAATTTTGCTTGGGCGGAGTGTCTTTTTTTTCCACCAAAAACAACAACAATTGAAGTTTTTTCCCTTGACATATTGCGCGTCCTTTTTTGTCTCGACTCATAATGGGCTCGATGACGATAACTCAAGATTTTCGTCACGATCTATTCGTGAGGGCGTGGGTATATCCCGTTTCTGTTGTTCCTTTATCAGGTGACTCGTTTTCTATGAAAGATTCTTTAGGAATAATGCTCGCTTTCATCAAGATGGTTGTCTCATTGATTGATTACAGGGTGACTATACTGTCCCATCCTAAGTTTTTTTGTAGGTGTTTATACATTAACCACCATTTTCACTCGAATTTAGTACGAATTAATGCTCGGCTGCATTCTTAATTTTTGCGCATTACGTGACAGTACGTATTTATCAGTCTGGATTTCAGTTTTTTCGTTTGTTGCCATTTATCCTCATGTATAGGAAACATACGCAGTAAATTTTCAGTTCATCAGTGGCAATACTTGGATACTATAGTAACCATAAATATCCTTAGCGGCATGTATATAATCTCGAAGGTTTCATATGTAAACGTGGATAATTCACCGAAATCTAATTGGTGACATGAAATTCTACGAAACATTTTCACTGTCAATTAGATCCGAAGGCTTTGATTTAGCGAATCAGTTGGGTATTGTCCAAGTTTAATCTTAATTCACGTTTTGAAGGTATTAAAGGGGGGTTTACTGCATTCTCCTAACTGATTGCTCGTTTATTGAGCAATTATAATTACTGTGCTTGCATTTGTACATACTGTGTAGTATTTCGTGAAACTCTGTCACTCTTCGCATTGCGGGTGTGTAAGCTCCTATTTTCACATTGCCATTGATCGAATAACCGATAGGATTACGGGAACATATTTTACGAAAGTCCCGCTTAGAAATGGCCTAATTAGCTTTTACTAATTGTAGCGTAGAAGTATATTGGGAGTTAACAAAAATCCAAGTTGTATGTTTTTATAGGGTAAAATAGCCGTATTCCCCGAAACAACAAAAACAATATTAATTGCAATAATGATATAATTGTGCGGTATACACTGTAGTAATTTGCCGTGCAAATAGCACTAAATGCCCGACCGGTCTTATACTAATATTAGTTCGACTCCTCCAGAAATACGAAGGTGCTAATGTCTGTAGGAGAAAAATGCAAGAACGTCCTAACGGTCCCATTAGCTTTTTTTTTCTAGACTCAATTAAGCGGTTTTAATTTGAAACGCAAATACACGCTCGGCTACAGGTGCACTCGCGAAATGCCAATAGTGTACGAATTGGGCTCAGAATTTAATAATGGAGTCCAAAAAAAAACGTGCTGCACTAGCGTACACTATCGACCTGCAGGTTTGCCATTAAGCATTCACGCTTCCACGTTTCCACCATCCATGTTATTCACGCAGCGTACCAGTTATGTTTTAATTTTTCAATAATGGTTCGCTTTAGTACAGCATTTATGAAGCTTAATGAGAAAATTGATCCGGTCTTTTGTTGCTTTTTTATTAGAAGGCCTGTATGCGCGTACTTAAATCAATTCACGATAGAGCGGCACGTCGTCGTTCTACGACCGGAATATAGACGGTGTGCATGGCTGCTGCTGCTGCTCGCGAATGGGGATTTCTGCGATTATCCCATGAACAAAACTTTTAAAGGTCTTTAAATCGCTAAAAAAAATCCGCTAAATGCGTGGGCTGCTTCATCACTTTAACGATGCTTATAAAGATAACGCGTGATACGTGAAACTGAGCCGGTGATTATTTTTCCGGTGAAAAAACCTTATTTTCCTATAGCCGTTGATCGGTGGCCAGATCGTGCATGCTTCGGGCGGGCGAACTAATGACTGCCCATACATTATAGATTAACTTAATGAAATATGCATAACGTTGCATGACCGTATGTAATGCCACTTTCGCTCGACATGCCTCTCTGAAAGTCATGTATAGATAAATCTATATTATTGTTGCGATGCATGTGCCCATTAAAACGGCTCTTTTTAGATAACCCAAGCCAGAGTATTGGGGTTTTACCCTCGTGCACTTTGTTACTTCGGCACGCATTTCCTGCGCCGCATTCAGTGTTTGAATATAGGCAAAGTCTGTCACGGCGACGCCATTGTGCTCAAACTCTGGGAAACGAAGCACGATTGAAGCGAGTCCGTGAGCTTTTTTTGTTTTTTTTGTTTCCAAAAATGTTTACCAAAAAAGTTGCCCCTCTGTTGAATAACAAGCATGTTGACAGATGACCGCTTAATGCATAATGCACGACGCGTCACGTCAACTAATGCGTTTGAATGTTGTTGATTTTTTTCACAAAGGATTAAAAATTGTCGTTTAAGTGGCGAAATTTAATGTTAAACGCGCATGAAGGCTTCTTAACTTATCAGCGCCATCTATGGTGTATTTTGTGCGCGTTAAAGGAGTGACGCAAAATTTCTTGAAAATGCTTCAATTTGTGAATAGTTACACTTAACGACAGTTACAACCGGTGAATTTACTATCAAATTACACATTGTAGAACTATATACATGTACGTATCTTATAGAAAGATCAGGAATTCGTATAGCTATATTCTTTTATTGCTTCAGTTTGCATTATTTAATAACCCGCAATGTTGGAAGAGAAGGATTAATGCGATGTACTTGTATTTATGTTACAGCATGTTGATAAATTATGTTATCAAGATGTAGTCATGCGCAGTTAAATTTTGATTGCATTTGCAAGCCAAATTTCTTATTGATTTCGTGAAATTTTTCTTCCGTTTTGAATTAAGAAGACATTTCTGCATTTTCGTAAGTGAATGTCAAGTCATTGCTCGTAAAGCAATTTCAGAAAAGTTCCGTTTAATGTTTCTCATATTGATGTACTTTGTAATTTAAGTAGAATTATAACAGCATGCGCATGAAAAAATTTCCCTATGCAATTTCCAAAGGTTTAGAAATTCAAAATTGGAGCTGTATATACGCAAATTGGATAGTTTAAAAATCGTCGTATTTCAATATTAATCGATTTTATATAAAGCTGAAGGGAGCGTGGTAATTTGGCCGTATTGTTCGTACCCATTATCATCTACTTCGACAAAAAGTCCGCAGTGACAGTTTTTTTTTTTCATTTTTACTTTGTGATTTGGTGCCTATATGTTGCTTTTAAATGTCACGGTGCGATATTGTATTTTTTTTCCTAGAACATATTATCCATCTCCCTCCCAGTCAATTTCATCGAAACTTGGATACAGGCGCCTGCACGCATAATCTGCAACTTAAAAATGATTGCCGTTGAGCTCCCTAGTTCGCCATTATAGTCGTCGATTCCTATCTTTTAATGGCGTTTGTGGCAAGGTGCCACGAGTAAAGGCATTCGGAAAATTAACTTTATATTTATTGGGCCATAATTAGATTTAACTGTATCGGAAAAGAGGAATTATTTTATATATATACGGGGACTCGCACCAATGACGACGACATATAAAAGGCCGTGTCAAAGCTAAGTGGATTTCTCTCCTTTGAAATTAAATCCGTATCGAAGTTGGTTTGGAGTGAGCCTGTCGATAATAAATTGATATTTGAGACCAAATAGATGGGTTTTATTAAGGATTGTGGAAAGCCTAAGTGATTTAAGTTTGCATGCGGTGACACTGTGTATAGGCTTCGTACCATGCACTATATGCCATCATTCAGACGTGGGTTATTTGACAAGTTCGGGTTAGATCGTGTGCTAGATTTTGCTTTCGTTTTATAAAGGCCATTGAACACGATCTATAATATGACAAATTGTAATGGATTTGGTAAAAAAACCTTCCTGTATATTTTTTTTGTTCATGGCCAATTTGCGGCGTTGCTATATATCTACAATTTGTGACGCCTTTATCATCAACTTAGGTTTGGTCAAATCGTTTCTCCATTATTCCTGAATTTTATTAATTATCTATATTCCGTATTTTAAAGCTATTCGGTCGTTGATGTTTAAGAAAATTTATCAAAAAGTGGTTGTATGTTTACGTGGCATAGTCTGTTAAATATGCCAAATGAATACGAATAATAGGGAGCTAAAGATACATGCATCATGTAAATGTAAAATTTATAACCTTAGTATTAATTCGAGCTTGAACTATCAGCCATAAGCTCAAAGTGCAATTTCCACTTATGATAAATTTCCCACACTGATAAGTTAAATAGCATGAAATATGAAATAAATTCTAGTGTGCTATTGAAGATTCGACGTGTTTATTGGGATTTTAGGCATTTGCTTTAATGCACAGAGAAAATACATGTGCTCTTTCTTTGCAATTGAGATTCTATAGACTCACCTTCATTGCCACATTACATGTAGGCCTACGTCATAATGAAAATGTGTACAATATCGTTTTCAAATCTCTGACATTATTCGGAATCTACAAATTTAGTGAATATTGCGTATTTTCTGACATAAACACATTTTTGTCTTAGATAATTTTCATCGTCCTCTTTTGGTCGAAAAATTTGAGCATGCAGTTTTACTACTTTATCGATCGAATTGCACCCGCGATTAGGCCTATGCTATTAATTCTCAGAAATGTGGATGCCTTTCACAATTAAATAAAAAAAGGTTTTCTTTTACTTAGACCTTAATGTACACCCTTCTCTCCGCGGTGATTCACTTTGAGGATAGAGAGAATTAATAGATTTTATTCTAAATTTAACTCGGGAGTTTCCAAAGGAGGGTTCGCATTCGTAACTCAAAACCTTTTTCGAATGGCAGCCACCGAGTAACATTTAAAGAGTTTGATTGAATTAGCTTTGATTGAAATATGCTCGCAGATTGCAGGCTCTCACAGAGATGGATGCACGAAAGCGTGCCAACAACTGAAAGGTGGATGAAATTTCAAAGATTAATGCCTCGGAAGGTATAGAAGATTGCTCGACTAGATATTTTCGGATGCGTTGTTGCGTCGGAAAATCCACTTTTCTCTTTTTTTACCACTTAATTGAATTTTAAGCGTTATGAATACAGTGGGGGAGATGCTATTAGAGTGCTATCATTCAATTTCAGTTCCATGTAATAGCAAACAAGTCCATCCTGGGAATCCCTGGCGAACGACACGACGCTCTCATTTAGAAGTTTTGTTTGCAAATTATATGCCCTTCAATTAGTTTTTTTTTAAATATATCGGGACTCTATCATATACGTGTCTTTTGAAAACTGTTATTGCCTGGAAATCCGTAATGAGGTATTTGCTCACTACGTCGAAGCTCGCAGTGATTGCCCATTATCAGGCGCGGGTGTTGTTCACTTTTCAGTATTCATGAAAACGGTTTATGTAAATAAAGAGCAATTAGTTGGATTATTTAAAAAACGTGAATGCACGCAGCAACTCACGTGATGAAAAAGAAATGTCAAATATGTGATAAGATTTTTATGAAATTGCGAGGAGTTTTTTAATTTCCTGTAATTTAATCTTGCCGGGAATTTTCTTCGAAGTTGACACGCTTTAAATAGTTTTGTTTTAATTACACGTTGTATTATTTCAACACTATTTAATGTCTCGTTCGTTAACACGGGGCTATACATATTTCTACGAGGAGTCAATTATCGGGGACGTTAATTTAAACTCAAACGCCACCGGGATGTTTTTTATAGGAATGTTTCTAATTTACTGACATCTTAACCATGGTTGTATTTCCGGGTGTACGTGCACATTTCATTTTATAACGATTTTGAAATCCACCTGGTCCATCTAAATCTGCATGAGCTGAATGAAACAAAGGCAGTTTTATTTGGGGGGGGGGGGGAGTCGTAAGAGGGATCTTGGAATGAGAAGCCTCTTTATGATGTTTTTATTATTTTTAGAAGCCAATTTCCCACAACAGACTATAATGCACGCATCCTTTCCTTCAGCCTCTTCTCTCGTTGCGAAGTTGTGCAGTTTTCTAGGGCGGAAAAAAAAGCTCATCGTTATAGTCTTTAGGCAGAGTGCGGATGATTTCATTTTAGTATTGTTACTTTTTTGGATATATTTTTTCGCTATTGGGCTCGAATGGACGACTATGGGTTTTTGTAAACCCTCCTAAGTAAGATTCTGACGGTTTGGAAAAAGTACGCATATTATTTTAACCAGTTTGTTATGAAACAATTAAACTGCGTTCAGTTAAGCCTTTGCATTAAAATAGCAATATTGGCTAAATATTTTCTTAGATAAGTCGATGAATTATTGATATCGCTATTGTACTTCTAAATTCAATTTTTAATTATATAGTTCTGTTTTTTCTTAGTTTTACAGGTTTATCTTTCCTTGGGATAAGTTTTCGGTTAGAAGTAGATTGCGATACGCCATTATCTGGCCAACATGTATACATTGCATGCACGTTAAAGTTATAAGCATTTTGAACGGAAGCTTGAATTTGTAAAGCACGCAGATTCAGTGGATGATCTTTTCCTTGAAATATACGCTCTGGGTGCGGGCACAAAGAATGCTTACTTTCGACTGCTTCTTACAGCTCTTTTTGTGCTTGTTTTCAGCTTCTTGTTTCCAGATTAGAAATGCACAATGAACACTGATATCAGCGTGATGGTCAGTGTGCTTGGTGGTACCACTGCATGCGTTATGCTAGGTGAAATATTCCGCGTAAAACCTTTCACATGCGCATTAGCATATATCATGATGAATGCAGGACACGTTTTTACGGTACATAGGCTGCTTACAATCGATGGCTGCACTTTTGACCAATAGTGATTTGCGTGAAAAACATTCTGGAAAACTTTTAAGCGCTTCTTGTAAGCTCAGCCTGGTTCGGCTAAGCTTTCATTGAGTGCGCCCTCATCATTTAAAAAGCTTGCCGCATTCTTATCCCGCTTGGTGACGCTAGTGTGCGCCGAGGGTAAGCGCCTGCAATAAGCATTCTTTGTGCTCGCACCCTATCGAATTCGTCAGATTGGCTGCACGCTCACACCGGGGCTATTCAATGCGCTGTAGTTTATATAACAAATTAATCTTTAAAGTGAATTCATGAATTCCTTATGTTCTCGTAAATCCTCTTTATCCATATTTGCTGAACGCATCGAAAGCGTTTAAAATTCGTATGTGGGATGAAACAGGAATAAATGCGTCTATTTAACGCTAATTGCCTGTCTTTCGTTCGGAATTACGTGAGGAAATTAAAAACCTGCATAGGAACGCGCGTATGTACATATGTATGTTAGGGGCCCATTTTTATCGGCGAACGTTTAAAATTCGGTTCGCTGCAGTGGCTGCATTCTGGTTCCCTAATTCCGCGAAGTCATGATCTTGGGGATAATAAGTCAGGCGAGTGCGTGCCGTTAAGCTCATACACTTTGATAATTAATGATAAAATTTAGCTAGTTCACCTTATCTGCGCCATTGCATGCCTCAATAACGGCAATATTCATTTGATAAATTTGCATAATGAATGGGATTTCCGTCCCCTAGTCATGTGTTCATTAGATATTTATAGGTCCCAATGATCTTTTCCTCCGTTCGCTTCCCGCATGCGGCGCGGGAGATAGCGTCAAGTAAACGAGGAGAAACATAAATTTGTCGAAATAGAAAATTTTTCTTCGAGGCTCGCGAGTGCATTTTCGCAGCTTTGCCCCTGGTAAAACTGCTCGAAAACCACTTTTCGTTCGCATTTCCCCTTAGCAGTGTCTAGTGCCGAAAGAGTTTCTCGCTAAGTGCGCGAGGCTCGCGAATATGCCGGCAAGCATTTGCATATTTTGGATGTCATTTATTTTATTTTGATCTTCTTACGCATCTCCTCACGCTTTATATTTAGCTCGTTAAAGTAAAGCGCTTTTTTTTGGGCGTAGGAGTTTGGCAAATATTTACCTATTTTGTATAAGCCGGGAAATTTTATTGCCGCTATTTATCTACATTAGATGAAATAAAACCTCTGTTATAAGCTGAGAACTATTTTACGGTAGGCCCACGCGCGCGGCGCGGCGTATTGTACGGGGAGCAGTTTTTAAATAAATTATATACATTTATACGTAAAACAGTTGGCTGCCGTCCAACGTGAAAATGAACTGATTCTTTATGAAAAATGAATATTTAACAAAAAGGAATCAATTATGCTTAGTTGGCGTGGATGGTGCGACGGGGTTTGGGGATAAATATCCATCCGCGTATCGCTGCAGTAGTCGACGAAATTACACCGTCGTCATAATTCAGGGCCGCTTTCGTTTGATTAATGATGTCAACATTTATACAAAGCTGAAATTCTATATATATATATATATATTGAATTGATGCAGGAAATACACCGAAGAGATGTCTAGGCAGATATTTTGATTCAGCGGTCATTTTAAGCTGGCTATAGAATTTGGGGAAGACGTGCACGAGATACTTAAGTCAAATCGAGTCGATCTGAATTAACGAAATAATTTATGATATTCACAGTTTGAACAAGGCATGCTTTGTGTTGTCAAGTTTCTCAGGAGATGTTCTTCAATTGCGGCTGTATAGCACCGAGCAGAATGTGGAAATCCATTTGGATCTGTCTGCATTGTTAGCGTAAATGATAGCTTATAAGAAAAATTGCTCTTTGTTCGTAGCTCTTTATGGCTAATTGACATTATCAATCTTTGGTTTTTTTTTCCCGAAATCTCAAAACTTCACTTTGAAATTTGATCTCCATCGAGATTGGAACTGGCGTACTGTATGCTAGGCTATTCCATCTCGAACTCCTTTGTTCTACGCAAAAACTAGGCTGATGTTTTTGACGCAACGCTTTGTCCCTCTCCATTTTACCGAAAGAGTAATCGTCCTCGCATCTTGCATCATTAATTTGTGCATTAGCTTCCGCGAGTAAGACTTTGGAGAATATGTTCATTTAGATGTATTCGGTGCATGACAAATGCAATTAAGAAAGGAAAAAGTGGTTATTGTCCTAGTTTAGTTTTTAGTCCTTGTTCTCGCGTCAGTGCACGATTTCTCTCATTGAAGTGGACTTGAAAGGGGAATTTTTCTCGGCGACTTCTACCCGTTATTACTCGGTATTATTACGGGAAGAAACTGCGTGCGCGGTAATCCGTTTTGTGGTGCATTGGCAATCAAGATTCGAGTCAGTCGTCTGTTGAAATTTTAAACTACTCGCGTTCGCTGAATTGATCAACTTTAAGCTTTTTCAATTGGATATCTTAAATTTATATAGACTTGTGCATCAGATACTTAAACGACTAAGTATTCTAGGGTTTTGTACCCTATTCTACTTTTAAGGTTCAACTGCCTTTATGGTCGCGTTCGTTCAATTTACGACTGAAAAAAAAAGAAAATCGGAGCATACGTGTGAATGATGAGAAGTCTGCGGAGGAATAGTCGGGAAAAATCACATTTTTTTTGTCGCAAAACGCAATCGTGTCTACTAAAGCATGAATTATTGTTCATCGAAGAAATATTCGCGAAGAGTTGCCCTCATGTAATAATAAACAGTTTGACACAAATCACATTTTGTGGGAAGGTGTTCTATAGTGCATCTTCTTATGTGCTTCTGTGACGTGTCATGTGTTGTATTTAACCTGAATATGGTGCTGGAATTAACACAGCTCGATGTCTCAGAAAGCTGCCTAGATCGTAATTCATCAGTTTGGTACGAAAGAATTGCCTAATTATTGTACAATGAATCTACAAAATGATGCAGACTCATATTCAGAACTTACGTTTCTTTATGCGGCAACTTAAAACCACTCTAGTAAATGCATGGTTTTCTGGTGGAGAAAAGCAAACATTTTGGTCACGTTTTATTTAAAACAGCGTCCAAGTTATCGATTTCAAACCATGAAGCGACAGACCTTTAGATCTCCTGCAAATTGATATTGGATCCTTATTAACATTTAAATAAAAATTGTAATGGTTAGTAAATACCATATATTTTATACCAGGCATGCAGCAATCTTAAATTTTTTTACGTTTATTAAACAATTCCGTTATGTTAAAGTCATGCACAATTTTCAACTTGTACTACATGTAATGACCCAAAGCCACAAATAGGAAGAAATCTCTATAATAAAATATTCGAAAAAATTATCTTTATGGAAATATTTCAAAGGTATAAATTCTAATTGGCGTAAAAATTTATACCCATCTAACACCGGATTAGATATAATTGTGGCTGAAGTACATGTTAGCGTGTATTTTTAAAAAGGTGCACCGTTGAAAAAGAGCATTTTACGGTGTTAGAGGAAAGGTACAATTATTTGTAATTTATTGTGGCAAGAATCAAGTTATTTTTTTAATTTTGCTTATACGTTTATTACTTGTATAATAAAATAATGTACCGCGGAATGGGAAAGCACCTGTTTTTGCCCTTCTGATTTGATTATTTTATATTTAGCATTCTTTTCACGTCAAGGTTGGCTCTCTCGATTAATTGTTGTTGTTTGTAGTTGTTGATTCATTGTACCATCCTCAAGCGGGCTTGTACACTATGCGGAAGTATTGCTAATTCTATGGTTGCTGCTGTGAAAGACTATTATACAGGATACGTTTGACATTGATAGCGTCCTTCTAATTTGTAACTTTTATAATATGAATGCATTTATTTGAATGAGTTTTTTTTCCTGGATTTCTGCACTTAAAAATGTTTCCATATGACACAGTTTTTTTTACCTAACTTTCTTGCTTTGACCCATCTAAAACAAAAGATTCAGGTTTTTAGGATGCATATCTCCACCCTTTGTTGGTTAGGAAAACAAGTTGAGGATTAGGATGATTAATAGATAGTATCTTTCCCCATTCCATACGAGAAAAGGTAATTGGTTGCATTATGAAAGTCTAATGTACGGCCTGTCTTTGACACCATTATGCAGTAAAAGTTTTATAGCTATTTTTGCTGTTTTCTAAATTTGCACTCGTCGTATCTCATTAGCATTAATCAGCTTTTGTTGTTTCAAAAGCACCTGTGGGTATACCACCCAGGTTTACTTTTGAAAGAATATCTATGAATGATCTGTTAAATTTAATGTGACATAGTTGAACCCGAAACATATACACAGCTGGACATGTGCATATGTAACAAAGAAAAACCTCGAATGGATAGTTTTCAATTACTCTTCGTATTTTTTTAGGTATTTCTAAAAATGAGTATTAGGAGCTGTATAAGCTTTTTCTTTATTAAACACTTTGTGAATTTTTTTGCATTTCGATCGCTTCTTCAAACTTTGCTCGATTTCAATTAAGGAAATTTATGATATGCAGTATTGTGCTTTCATCTCAGTTGGGGATAATTTAATTTCAACTGCTTTGTCAAAACGCATTAAATTAATTAGAATTTAGTAAAATGTAACCATAACTGTTGTTACAAACATAAACATAAGCTAAGGTTGCTAACATCAACATAACTGTTGTTTAAACATAAAGCGGCATTATTTTCTGTATCTAGGCAACAGGTGGAGGTTGAATAAATTGAAAACAACGAACCTTGTATAGAGTAGGCTACATTTTCAAAATGTTATTTCTTTTTCATTCCCATCGTCATTAAATATACCCTACGTATAAGCGCCAACTCCCGCACATCCTTTGCGACCAGCCAGCATTTCTGGTCATATTTGTATTACTTCCGCTTTATTAAATATCCGCCAAACATTGAATGTTTTTATCGATCCGAAGTTGTTCCATATACAGGGTGTACGATAAGTTTTAAGCGCGTACGTTGACCATCTATCGCGAGGAAACTCGGTGGACGTGCACCCTGTAGCCGTTGTTTTATTTCAAAAAGAAGCCCACATTGCACATGCCTGGCATAAATGGACTTCAGCCTCCTTCGTAAATTGACATTTTTAAATTCACGTTCGATATGGGAATATGAGTGGTGATGCCATTAACGTCCAATTTTACATCCTTAAATTTGCATTTCCTTTATGACGGCGAATAAATGTGTCGGTTAATCCCAACTATTCCCAAAGTCCCAAACGGAAGTAGGTCCTGCGCGCCATTAGGAAGTTTCATTGTTTTCGATTTCTCCACTGGATAACTTGTATCTATTTTCTGCTTCGTTTAAGAGGGGAGGGGGGGGCGATTATCGTCATAACGACGCTGAAATAATGAAGGCTAAAAGGCTGGCTGACGCGTATGAATGAGTGCTAATTGTTGGTCCTAATTTTACGCTCGTCGATTCCCATATAATGTTATGAAGTGAGCAATAAATCACTGGTTGCGCGAGAAAGTCCATCTTTGGAGATTTCGAGGATACGCAGTTTTGTTTGTTGCTGAGAATTAATTCCGAGGATAGACGGAGAGCGGCGCGATACGTTATATGCCGTTCGTTGGCAATTCATTTAAATGCATCAGATTAAGAATTGTACGAGAGCGACAGCTATTTCATGGGTGTAAGTATAATGAGAAGGCTAATCGTCTTTTAATTGGAACCTTGTTTTCTACGTGTACGCGAGCTGCCCTGATAAATACGCGCGTGTTAAGTGACAACGTGCTACCAAAGTATATATGCTACACGACATAACAGAGAATCGAAATGAGCAAGAAAGTACGTATGTACGATCACTTTGATTTTTATTATTACTCATTGCTAGCTTTTGAAGAATGGTTTCGAATGGTTATCTTAGCATATATTTTAGATGTCGAGGTTAGAGAGCCTATAGAAGTAAAAGAGAGTGGTCATGGATAAGATCAATGCTTATTGGCTATTCCAATCACGTGGTTGAAATGCATGTAT